>CM060948.1:334303076-334330576 GCA_030765055.1 Mantis religiosa
GTCCTCAGTCAGTAAGTTTCGTTTAACTCCGTAAACATAGATGACAACTTTGAAATTTGAAATGCGCTATACACTGACATCTAGTGGCTAATATGCTAAGCTTTATCATGTCCGCCATATTTCGTTTTGATCAATTTTGAAGTTAATTAACTAACCAGTTTACAACAATCGTATGTTAGAATTAGAATTTTAGTTCGTCCTTGGCAACATATGCATGTTATGAGACACGTCAAAATGTATAAATACAGTATATACATAAAGTCAAATTGATTACATACAATATGCACAGTAAGCAGCTTTTCTATGGTTTCATGTGGTATTTGCATATTTCTATGGTTTCATGTGGTATTTGCATAGACTAATTTACTAAAAAAAATGTAATAATATGAATATTACAGGTTTGTGAATGTACTATGCTCCCAGCGATCATTTACATTTTATAGTTCTGAAAATTCATTAACCGTATAAAAGCAGTGTGCATGCAAAAATTTCTTAACCTTATTATTAAAGTTTTTTAATGATGCAGCTTGTTTAAATGAATTTGGAAGTTTATTGTATAACATTATCCCTTTGTAGCTAAAGCCTCCTTCATAAAGGCTTGTTTGGTGCTCTCGAATGTCAGTTTATCCTTGTTACGAGTGTGGTGGTAATGTGCATCAGCATTTACTTGAAAATGATTTATATTTGTATGAACATTTGTGGATGTTATGACTCTCGAAAGGGGACACATTATTATTTGTCTACCTCCGTATAACTGTGATCTGAATGCAATTGAGCTGGTGTGGGGAAAACTAAGGAATGTTTTCAGAGGATGCAATGTTACTTGTGATATCTTCGCTTATCTTACACGCTATTATGCTGAACTGTGTTTTTCAAGGTTGACCACACTGCAGAAACAAAAGAGCGTTAGCTCTCGCTTCTTCCTCTCTGCCTGCACCACACCGTAAATCCAGCACTCAACTTATCTTGCGCAGGCTGTATTGATTCTAGTCATGCTATTACATAAATTTTCCCATAGCTTTCCTTTTGTTTGTAATATATTATCTTCTTTAATTTTTTGATTATATGTTGATATAAATATTCTTTTTATAGATAACTTAGTGGTTTGAAAGAATTTGACCTAATTTTACTGCCTTTTTTGCCTAGAAAGTCAGCTGTTTCATTACCAAGTATTCTGCAATGTGCTAGTATCCATTGAAATATTAGTTTTTTATTCAAATTAATTAACTGTTTTATGACTTTACGGCATTCTGCAATATTTAGGTGTTTAGGTGCTATATCAGACATTAAGAAGATCATAGCTGCTTTAGAGTCAGATAATAAAACAACTTTTTCAAATTTATCTATATGATACAGAAGATTTTTTAAGCTCTGAAGGATTGCTGAAATTTCTCCATCAAAATTTGTAGCATTTAAACTCAAATCTTTTGTAGAAAGAGGAAAGTGGGCATATTGCATCAGCACACGTACCACCATTATTTGGTAAGTTGGAACCGTCAAAGTAATCATCTAGCTATTCATTGGCAGGATATCTTAAATTTATTATTTCTAGTGTAATTCGTTTCAGGACACATGAAGAGGTTGCAGATTTTGTAAACTCTTCAGCTAAGTGTAGTGTTCATTATCAAACAGTTCTGAAGGGTTGATACTTGTTTGTAAGTTTTCAAGTTAGGAAGTTTTAATTTTTGCTTGATTTCTTTGACTTCAGCAGAAAAACTTTATTGAGTTTTTAATTTTGAAAATTTGATTCTATATATATAAAAATAATGAAACCAAAGTTACAAAATGACAAAATCCTGGTTTTATTCTTAAAAATTACTTATAACTTGTAAAAAATGGTTTATAGGTAAAAATGTCTAAAACTACAGTAGAAAAAGTGATTTAATTTCACTCAAAATGTTATAAGGCACTTCCTCAAACAGTCGATAACTGGCTTCAAATAGTTCATGTAATAAATGCCATTAATTATACTAATATAAACGAAACAAACTTAAGAACAGAATCAACTGCTGGTATTTCAAAATTCATTATACGATGTTTATTTTTAAAATAAATATCTTTTTCAAACCATTAAATCTATCAGAACATTTAATTATTTTAATAATTTAACTTCAGGATTTATTTCATGGTTAAATGACCAAAAATGATCTGCTACGGCCGATTTATCAGTTTGTTTATACTTAATGTTACGAAAATGTTCTTTTGGTCTGGTTTCCAAATTACGTTTCATCTTACCAATGTAAACCCGATCACAATCTGAACAAACAAATTGATAAATACCACATTTTTTACTATGAGGAATTTCATCTTTTTTAGAGAAATGTAGTACATTTTTAATACTATATTTGTTTTGAGGGACCAAAGCTATACCAAACTCTTTAAAAACTTTTTGAAATTGTTTATTAAACCAAGGTTGGTAAGTAAATTTTTTAAAATTATAATCGTCTTTTTTAAGGGTAGAGATATTATTAAGTTTTTTTTTTATATTTAAATTTTTCAATCCTCTTTTGTATAAAGTCCTTATTAAACCCATTAATTAAAGCAATATTAATAATATGTTTATATTCTTTACTAAATTCCTCTTTATTCAGGGGTATATTTATAATCTATAAATCAAATTATTAAAAACAACAAATTTATGTGGAAAAGGGTTAAAACTTTCAATTTTTATGTGGTTATCGATATGGGTAGATTTCCTATAAATACCAAAATCCAATTTATTATGCAACTTAAAGAAGTTCATGGAAAACTTTAGTGTCTGGACTATAAGGAGTATTAAAAATGCTAAAAGTTGGACATGAAGAAAAATCTAATTGGAAGCTCTAAATATAAAAAACATGTTGTTCTATGTTTCAAAACCCTCCTGCACTATATGAAGACCACTCAGCTAGTTTATTATCCTCTTCTTCTTTTAATTTAGTCACTTTTAACTGCTTCTTGGCAGATTTATATTTGCTCAATGAACTTTGAGCACTTTGTTTTAGCTTTCACCTAACCCTAATTCTGCTAATTTTCTTGCTAACAGGACTTACTTTGCCTGCTGTGATTTTGCCATAACATTTAGACTAGTCTTACAACTCATATTAAACTCACTAACAGCTGCAATCACTGCAATTTGCAATTTCTTTCTTAATACAAAAACTTCTTTGTGACATTTACTCCATGCAAACTTTCATTAACATTCTGTGCTTCTCCTTTGATGCCTCTCCAGTAGAATAGTTCATGCAGTTCGTACCCATGGTCATACAAAACTTCTGCATAGAAATATGACCCTTACCAATGTCCAGAAATACATCAACCATTCTTCTACTTACATTAAAAGGTGACCTACTAGAATCACTGTTAACTCTTGGGCTATAATATGTTTTCACTTAACATTTACCTCAAGCAGAGCATTCTAGTATCATTACTCACTATTATGGCTAGAAAACCTTAAAGTTTCATTATATTTTGCTTCGAAATAGTCACTGTACTCCTAACCTAACCTGGTATGAATTATATATCTATTGTTGCAACAAGAATGCAATATAATGTTAAATCAGGCTTTATTCCTATTCTAAACAATAGTAATGTAATATAATCTGCTATCCACAGCTTTCACTTGCATGTAAACCATATTTCACAAACACTACATGTCAGTGGAAATGTTTGTTTACTTTCAAAAGTAGTAAGTGGGAAATAATATATAAAAATGGTAGCAGACAGGTTCAGTAGCTTTCACAAACATCCAGAAGATGTCTCTGCACATTACCACAGTTACAGAATCAAACGGCGTAGTTTAAACATGAGAATTCCATCAATTTCTTTGCAACACACTAGCAAAGGCAATATAAATGGCCACGTCCACCCGCACATGGGCATTTAAATAAGGACACAGTGGCTCTTTAAATGGCGCTAGGGCCTAACTGACAGTAGATTCTGAAACTACAATGTTTAAACATAATTTTAAGGCAAAAAATGGAAAATGACAGTTTTCGTTATTTTTGACAAAATTTTACAGATGCCTCCCCTTAAACTATATATGTCGCACCAATTTTAATGTCGGTACGAAAGTAGCATTTAACCATGAAGATGTGGTGCTCTGTGTTCACATCCAGGGGAAGCTGGTTGTATTAGTTACCACAGCGCTTTAATATTATTACTGTTCTGCAAAAATTACCGCTTCTTCTCCATAGAGGACATTATGATTTCAAGATAGACTCACCAGTCAACTATGTCATTATTCTTGCTCAAATAGAGGGCGGGAAATAACAAATAAAACTGAACACTGTGTAGAGTTATGGAAACCTTATGGGAAAGACAATGAAGAGAAGAACAATGGATAGAACAGAATAGTTTTTGGCAATAGCGAATGATATCTGGTTTAATATGCATTTAGCTGTCAGAAGATGTAAACATTGAAAAACTAATACAGTTACAACATCAACTTTACAGCTTCAGAGTTATGGCTTCTAAATGATTGAATGCACTTCACAAGTTGCACATAGCTTGCACATGAGTCCTATAGCTGAATGATACATTTTAACATGATTGGTCAAGCAGTACTTAGGGCAGTGGCCACCATCTCAATGCACAGTGTGCACAGTAGATCGTGCAAGTTTACCCTTTGTATGCCGGAATAGTCTACCATGCACTCCGTAGCCTTCAGAGCAGTGACGAAATGCAGATCTTGCAATTTAAATGCACAATTGACTGTGCAGCAATTATAATCGAATTGTAATATGAAGGATATAATTGTTTAATAAATTGTTTTAATTGTTTCTTTCATTATCATTCAACTATGTACCTTTATTTTAATAAAAAAAAAAAAAAAAAAAAATGAACAATAAATTGATATGTGTTTGGAGGAATTTAGTAACAGTGACATCAAAATTAATCTTAGAAACTATTTGTAGTTGGTTTATTAATACTCGCCAGTCGGAAAGAGATTGAAAATGGAAGCAAATGCCTTTGAAACTAGTCTCTCATAAATATAAACAAGTGATGAGTATTAATAAACCAACTACAAATAGTTTCTGAGATTAAAAATAAATTGATAGTTTAAACAAAATGAAAATAATCGACAATCTACTTACAATACAGCAGTATTAAATATCAGCTCAAAGAAAGCACAACATATTACTCAGAAGTGGAACCTAGTTTTCTAGATTTTTGTTGTCTCTTTTGACACACTAGTTTTTCAAAATTAGGTATCAATGTTTGTGCAGCAGCTAGTCTAAGTTGACATTTTAAGTTCTGATCCGACAACTGAATTCTGCAGCAATTTTTGTTTAATTTCATTAGCAAAAAAAAAAATTATATATATTACATATATATGTGGATCCGAAAATACTCAGAAAACGAGCGGTATTTCTATGTAGTCGAGGAAATGTATTTCTTGGAAAATGTGAATAGAAATCACTCAAACTAATTCTATTTTGGACTTCATTTTTAATTTGACGATTGCATTGCAAATCGATAAGTTGAAGTTGCAATTCAGATGGAACATTATCAACATCTGTAGAGTAAGGCTCAGCAAATATTTGGAAAACTGGCTCCAATTGCACCACGTCTTGAAACCTTTTCTGAAACTCTTGGTTCAACTCTCTTAATATTTCAACATATTCTGGCAAGTCCATGACCTGAACAAACTGCTGAACTGTTGAGAGCTTTGGGAAATGTACCAAGTTCTTTAAGGTTAACTGCCTTTCCCGTAAGGATAGTTTCATTTTGAATGCTCTGATACTATCACTTTCTATAAAAAAGAAACACTCTTCCCATGAAGGCATAAATGTAGATGTCCTACGTGTCACATTACATTCTCCAACCAACATTATGTTTACGAAAACAAACCACAAGAGACGAGAAAACACTGCTGTCCAATTCCACCTCAAGTTTCAAACTGAAGTCGCACGGCACTCATGGCAGTGCACAGTGCTATGTCATTTGCAATAGCACAAAATTGATCTACTTGGTGACTGCTGACTTAAGGGGTTGAAAATAAATGAGGACAGTTTTTAAAATCTTCAGGTACTATACAACTGAAAATAAGGGTTGGTTGGGTTTGGGAAAATATAAGGTAATCTGTGATTTTGGATAAATCCTATAGATTAGATGTGTATGTTAATAAACATAATATTTTAATTATTAAATTATAGATGAGTCATATTTATTACACATCAGCTTCACTTACGAACCTATATTAAGGACATGTTTCGCAAATTATCGTTTGCATCATCGGCTCTAATGCGACTAAAGCTTGATCCAGTGGTGTGGGTAGTTCTAGAGTTGCTGCTGCCATCTTTGATTTTGTGATGAATTTAAATGTGGGGTTGTCTTTTGGCAGGATTTCGAAGTTCATTCATTGGCTTTTATGTTTTTCTATGCATATTCTCTCCCATATGACGAGTTCACTATGTTTTTGCAAGTATTTTAGTAATTTGGTACAAACATAGTGAACTCGTCATATGGGAAATGAAATGTGTAGTGTTTATCGCCCGCTTTTACTACATACGGCACCGCAGGCGGTGACACTGATGATACATGAGATGAAGATGGAGCACCGGTGGAATGAGATGGCGGGGGAAACCGGAGGTCCCGGGAAAAACCCGCCCCAGTGACGTGTTGTCCACCACAAATCTCACTTTGCAGTTGCCTGGGATCGAACCCGGGCCGCCTTGGTGAGAGACAAGCAGTCTAACCACTGAGCCACGGTGCGGCCTATCATATGGGGGAGAATATACATAGAAAAACATACAAACCAACTAATGAACTTTGAAATCCTGCCAGAAGACAACCCCACATTTAAATTCATCACAAAATCAACAGATGGCAGCACCAGCTCTAGAACTACCCACACCACTGGATCAAGCTTTAGTCACATTAGAGCCAATGATGCGAACGATGGTTCACGAAACAGTCCTCCATATAGCTACGTAAGTGAAGCTGATGTGTAATAAATACAACTCATCTATAATTTAATAATTGTTTCACTTCACTGTGGTGTTCCAATACAGTTGAATTTCAATATGATATGTTAAGGTGATACTAAATAAGAAGGCACACAAGGAGGAGCTAAGTAAAGCTGGGCAAGTTCAATTAGCCTATCCTAAAACTTGAGTAGTTTCATAACATGCACAGAGCAGGATGGCTCAGGTGGTTTCATCTGTAGCCTGCATTCCGGAGGTCCGGGTTCGATTCCTGTGGTCAACCTACTTGCCCAGGATTTTTGGGGGTTTTCCCGGGTTGCCAGGCGAATGCTGGGTAGATTAATTACATTCCCTGAATTTCCTGTCCCTCCATATCACCTACATTATCATTTCATATCATCTTTCGTCTGGTGGTCTCTTTCAGGGTAGAAGTGTCAGTGGGTGTCTCGGCGTTGCATGGCAGGATGACGTGCTCATGGTAAACACCTCCTCCTGCATAGGATGATCTCCGGTCCGGCTTAGTGGGCCGTTTCAAGACCACGGTGGGTGGGATACTGGCTGTACTGGCCTGCCAGAGAGTTTCCAACTGGTAAATAGTAGGAACCCTGTACTGTTGTGACTCCTTGGATCAGATGCCCTCTGTCCCATCCCTCCTCATCCTTCCTTTTGGTGATGCCCCACTTGGGGCACAGACATAACAGATGAAGACTTTTGATAGATAGAGTCAACATGAAAAATTCAATGCCATGCCCGGGATTTGAACCATGGATCTCCTGGTTTCCGTCCAGTTGCTCTAACCCATTGAGCTACCATGGCCAACTTGCCGTCATGACATTAAATTCTCCATTTGACACGTATATTTCCCCGGTAGACCACTAGGGGCTCTCGCATTCGATATACATCGTTTCTGGCAATTTACTATCATAAGTACTTGAGTCCCAGGCTTCATCATTTAACTCTTATTATTTTAGTTAATTGATGGAAATTAATAATTTCTTCACACTAGCCTACATAGGCTAAGGTTTTTGATAGATAGTCAATATGTAAAATTCAATGCCATGGCTGGGATTTGAACCACGGATCTCCTGGTTTCTGTCCAGTCGCTCTAACCCATTGAGCTACCTAAACTATCAACGACTATGAAATTTCTGTAAAGATCTATGACTAATAACAATTTGAAATTTGAAACATGCTGTGAGCGAGCAGGCTCACTAATACTACTGCACATGCATACAACCTTGCCCTCGTGCCTCCCTAATGTTCCTTTGATTTTCACACAAAATATTGGTACTCCATGGTATCTGCAACACAGACCTGGAGCCGGCAAAGCACAACCACCAACACATTGAAATTCATTAAACAGTTTATAAAAGGTAAATGTAAAGTTACCCCCATGTTAGGCCATACGGCCTCTATCGGGGCAACGGGTGGTTACAGCACCCATTTATATAAGCCATTGGCATACAAGGCCTGTGAAGTCAGCCCCACGAGGCAGCCGCCTTCACACCCAGGGCCATAGTGCGACCAGAAAGATTATACCAGAAAATAAATTAAATGGTACAATTGGGAATCAACCCGTGACCTCCTGGCTTGTCTAGTGCTATAACCACTAGGCTAACGCATGGCCCCTTTGAACAGTTTATCATTGCTTTATATTCAGTTATAGAAGCTAACTCCATCCTTCTTACATAAACAGATATAATAGCTGATGGTTATTAAATCCCAGGGCAGATTGCTTCTGAAGCACCTATAAAGTTCATGTTGGCACGATACTCCATTCCCACGAACATAATTCCCCACTACAAGTGCATGTGGCTTGCATGCTGGCATTATATTCAAGTATTCCTTTGTGTAACATTATTCAATGGCTGTTATCAGTTTCTTTTGTGTGTGGGTGTGAAACGCAAGTGTTATATATAAATTCACTTCATTCAGTGTTATAACAGCTACACTGTGTAACATTCTTATTCGTACACTTTAGTTTTCTAAGAAAATATTTTAGTAATATACGAGGGGATGTCGTAGAGTTTTAATTATCACCCGGTAGTTTTTATGCTAGAGTGATGAAAATTTTTCAGTGTCATCATTGATCCCTCGGGACATAATTTGGTAGTTTCAGTGATTTGAGTCCTTTTGCTTTTTTATACTGAGTGCCAGAAGTGACTGAGGTATAAGATGGAGAAAATTGAAACTCCTAGTGTGATCAAGTTCCTGCATTTGAAGGGCAAAACTTCCCGGGAAATCCATAATGAGATGACGGCTGTTTATGGAAATGATTGCCCATCATATGACACTCTTATGAGGTCGAAAAGGAATGACAGATCAGTCAAGAGCTGGAGACCGTCAGTGACATACAATGCTGTCACAGTGAAGAAAGTGGAGTGTTTAATACTGGAAGACATACAGCAACCATCCAAATAATCATGAATGAGACACATCTTAGTTATGGTAGTGTGTGGAAAATTATTCATGACGAACTGCACATGTCTAAGGTGTCTGTAGGGTGGGTTCCACATTTGCTAATCCCTTTTCAAAAGCAAACACGGCGTGACCTTTCAAGACAGATGTTGATGCTGTTGAACAGGATGAAGATGAACCATGGTAACCATGGAACCATGGAAATGAAATGAAATGTGTAGTGCTTAACGCCCGCTTTTACTACATACGGCACCACAGGCGGTTGGTAACCATGGATGAATCCTGGATCTATCAGTATGATCCAGAGACAAAAACCATGAGCATGGAATGGAAACATGCCGATTCCCCCCCTCCTAAAAAAGCAAAGGTGCAAAAGTCAACTGGGAAGGTCATACTGTCAGTCTTCTGAGACTGTCGTGGAGACATCCTTACAGATTATCTTGCCAAGGGTCAAACCATCACTGGCAGATACTACTACAATCATATGGACAAGTTATGAGCAGCTCTGATTAGGAAACGATGCGATATGCTCTCCAAAGATGTTTGTCTTCTGGATGAGAATGCACCAGATCATTCATCTCAAGCTGCAGTTGACAAAACAAGGAAATGTGGTTTTGAGACCTTACAGCATCTGCCTTATTCGTTCGATCTCGCAACAAGTGACTTTTTCTGGTTCCCGGAATTGAAGAATTTGTTGCGTGGTACCCGATTTGACAATACAAATGACGTCATTAATGAAGTGGAAGAGTGGTTTAAAGCTAATTCTGCAGACTTCTACAATCAAGGTATTTGGAAGGTCAAGAAACCCTGGGAAAATGTGCAAATCTGGATGGTGACTACGTGGAGAAGCACTAGCAAGCACATATCAACACAAACTCTCTATCACATTTTTAAAGGGTGACGACACTCCCTCGTATGTTAGAAGACACAATCAAATTATTATTTTTTCCCATATATGTGAAACAACATAACAGATGCTATATTAGGAATTAACTAAATATTAACACATCAAGTTACAAACTAAATTAAATGAAATTGTAAAAGAAACATGACCATCTCTGTACAACTTTTCTATTCATACATTAGAAATAATAGTTGAATAACAAAGAGACAATTGACAATCTAATACTTTGTTGGATATCTCTTGGTCTTAATAACTGCCTCACACCTTCTCTTTATAGAACTAACCAAGTTTCTGCATTCTGCTGTGCTGATTTTATTCCATTCTTCCTCCACATGTTTAAGCTCTTGTTTAGAACTTACTTTGCTTTTATGGACTCGTTTCTTCAGAATTCTCTACAAATGCTATATTGGATTCAAGTCTGAACTCTGAGGAAGTGTTTGAAGTAGTTTGGGTACATTCCATATTAACCAATATATGTTCAGTCTTGGTTTGAGTTTACTGTCATTATCCTGTTGAAATCTATAACCAGATGCCATACCCATTTTCTGGGCACTCTGCTTTACGTTTTTCTTTAAAATGTCAAAACACAAGGTCTGTTCAATAAAGAATAATCACAATTTGTTTTTGGTACCGTACCTTTACTCACCCTAATAATTTTGATGGTCCTTCTCAAAATAGTCTTCACTGAATGCGATGCACTTGTCCCAGCATTTCTGCCAGTCTTCAAAGACATGCTGGAAACCATTTTTTGAGAGATCCTTCAAAATCACCTATGCAGCCTTCATCACTGCTTCTGATGATGGATAATGCCTCCAACAAAGGCATTTCTTCAAGTTAGGGAATAGAGAAAAGCCACATGGGGCTAAATCCGGACTAGGGTGAGGGATGCAATTCACGTTGATTTTTGCAAGATATTCAGCAACAACATTGGCAATATGCGGCCACGCATTATCGTGGTGCAGCATCCAGCCTGCTTCCCGGAAATGTAATATTTTGCGTCTGATATGGACTTGCAATGTTTGCAGGACATCCCTGTAGTATTGTCCAGTTACTGATGTGTGTGCAGGTACAACATGCTGATAAACCATTCCATGAATATCAAAGAATAAGATGACTATAACTTTCCCAGCAGAAGCATCCACTTTTGTTTTTTTAGGGGTTGTTGATGAAGCAGATTTTCACACTAAGCTTTGCTGTTTGCTCTCAGGATCAAAATGATGTAGCTAAGTTTCATCAGCAGTGATTACGTTTGATAGAAACTCCGGATCTTCCTCTAACATCAACTTTAACTGCATGCAGACCCGCATGTGAATGTCCTTTTGTTCGGGAATCAAGTCTTGGAACCCATCGTGCACAAACACGTCTCATGTGTAATGTTTGTCACCAACATGTGAGTGGCACCCAATGAAATGTTCAATATTTCAGAAAGTGATCTTATGGTAATTCGCCGATTCTCTCTCACAATGGCAGCAACAGTGTTGATATTTTCTTCAATCAGAGAAGTAACTGGAGCACCGGGTCCACCTTTCTTTGAAATTGATTGTCTCCCCTGTTTAAACATTTTAAACCACCTTCGAGCTGTGCTGTAGGGAAGAACAGACTCTCCATAGGCCTCCTGTAACTTTGAATATTTTCTGGAGTATTTACTGAGACAGAACTGGGCAATGGCAGTGATCGTTATAACGAAGTTGTCAAAAGTAAACTCCAAACCAAACTCAGCATTTTGTATGAAGATTTGAAATCAGAGAGATAGAAGGTGCCCTTCCGCTATTGCAGTTAGTACTGAACAAAAATCTGCAAAACACTTTTAGAGAAGTGACCAAGGTTTTAAGAATTGTTGCCATTTCTCGTCTTTGAAGAGGAAACACCATGGCTCAGGATTGGCTCACCTATCTGGCCACCACCACTGGCTGAAGACGATGCGAATGCCTTCGAAAACATTTCAATTGTGTTCTAATATTTAAAAGTGAAGGTGACTGAAAATAAGTTCAACTATTTCAGTACTCCAACAAATGAGGAGTGCGTAAAATATGAAGCTATTAACAGTGAAGCAAACAAATATATACAAATATAACAATTTCTAACTTTAAATTTCACTTATCTTATGAGAAATAATGATGATTTTCTTATAAATTGTCTGGTATTGCGATTATATATATTTGCGATTATAGTGGCTGAGCATATGTAAAAGTTTTACATGAAAATCCTGGACAATTTATACGAAAATCATTATCATTTCTTATAAAATAAGTGAAGTTTCAAGTTACAAAGTGAGGAGTGTTATAAACTAAGTAATAAATTTAACACAATTATGTCTCACTGAACAACAATGCATATAATAATGTAGTGTAACAACTATGTAAAGCCTCAGTAGTGTACGTGGTAGCATGTCTGCCTCACGTTCAAGAGGTCCCGAGTTCGAATCTCGGTCAGGGTGAGTTACCTGGATAAGGTTTTCCCTTATCCTGAGCACGAACGTCGGGTAACTAAGCTCCATGGACTCTGAACTCACTCTAAAATCATTTCACCTAATTCATTCATCGTCCGATGCCAAAAAAAACAATGTAATGTAATAATGATGATGATGATGATGATGATGATGGTAATAATAATGTATGACAATAATGTAGTTCTTCCATTGTTGAGCCAAGAAAAAAATGGATTTGGTAATGGGTGAGCAGGGGGGTTAGAGAGGTGGCGTGCAGTGGCTTTTACGCATTCGCTTGCAATTTCAACTTCAACTAATTCAACTAATAAGAAAAATCGACATCATTTTTCTTAAGATAAGTAAAGATTTTTGTTACAAATAGTTATATTTGTATAATACTTATTGGTTCACTGTAACTAGCTTCATTTTCTACATAATTATTAGACCTAGATATTTCATATATTTCCTTGGTAAACCACCACGTATTCAAGATACACCATTTGTGGCTACTTACTATTGTAAGTACTTGAGTCCCAGGCTTCATCAATTAAGTTTTTTTTTTTTCACTGCAGTGGTCAGTGAAACATATCGATGGTGTTATCTTGTACTTGTTGAGTTGTATCACTAGATCATGCACACATTCACACTCTCATTCATACTTCCAGACTAACGAAGGTGGGGAATTATCTTGGTTATAGAAAAATTCCCAACCCCAGCCGGGAATCGAACCCGGGACCCCTAACACAGCAAGCAGGTGCTCTACCGACTGAGCTACGGGGCCAGCCATTATTTAATTGATGGAAATTAATCATTTCTTCACACTTGCCCTATATTGGATTGATATAAGGTATTGAATATTTGTTATAGTATTTACTTAATGCAGGGCTTTTGATATCTCTCATTAGCTACAACAATGATAATTCACTACAATATGGATGATTGAGTATCAAAACTTACTCTGCCAGATTTATCTGTTTTTCAGTCTGCTTAAGCGCCATTTCCTTTTTCAGACGTTTCCCTTCAGGTTCCAATTGCTCAGTTGCTTCATCAGCTGCAGGTGTTCTCCTCTTGTAAACCTTTGCTCTGGAGCTGTGCACACTTGCCATCTTGAAGCTCTACTAGTCACTGTAAGCTGTAAGCTGAAAAACAAATTGTGTGTGTTTCTTAGAAGACTGTGTTGCCACAGAAACAAATTTTCATTTCACACAAAATTATCGGGAGATCAAATATTTCCACTTTTATATATTTTATTATTATTATTATTATTATTATTATTATTATTATTATTATTATTATTATTATTATTATTATTATTATTATTATTATTATTATTATTATTATTATTATTATTATTATTATTATTATTATTATTATTATTATTATCATTATTATTATCATTATCATTATCATTATCATTATCATTATCATTATCATTATCATTATCATTATCATTATCATTATCATTATCATTATCATTATCATTATCATTATCATAATTATTATTATTATTATTATTATTATTATTATTATTATTATTATTATTATTATTATTATTATTATTATTATTATTATTATTATTATTATTATTGTTGTTGTTGTTGTTATTGTTATTGTTATTGTTATTGTTATTATTATTATTATTATTATTATTATTATTATTATTATTATTATTATTATTATTATTATTATTATTATTATTATTATTATTATTAGTAGTAGTAGTAGTAGTAGTAGTAGTAGTAGTTGTAGTAGTAGTAGTAGTAGTAGTAGTAGTAGTAGTAGTAGTAGTAGTAGTAGTAGTAGTAATACTATTATTATTATCATCATCAGGGCTGTAGTGGACGGCGAACGTGGATGTATGCCGTGAGCGCACTATATTTTGGAGGGGGACGCAGTTCCCATACTAATAATATTATTTATATGTTTTTTAATTCATTACCTTTCTTGATTTAACATTCAAAATACTGCAACAATACAAAATATATACTTACATTCGAAATACATTCAAATAATATTTGTGACTATTAACGGATCTCCAGTACATATGTGGAACATAAGAGGATTAAATGAAAGAATGGATAAAAAGTCGTACACATGCGAGGACAGCCAAAGCAGGAAGGCGAATCTACAAGTGCAGAATTCTGATCGGTTTTCCTGCATCTGGAAAAAATTTTGGGTGAGCGTCCCCCGACTTTTTTCATTAGGAATACGGCCCTGATTATCATCATCATTAGCACATACGTTTTCTTCTCCAAATCCTTTTTCTGTCACCTGTAGGTTTATCTCTTTCTCCATTCAATATTTCATTTATAAATATATTTTTAAAAATAGTATTGAACCTGTCATTTTGTACAGTAAATTCTGCACCAGTTAAAAAAATATTCTAATGCACTATATCCACGCGAATCTCTTCTTCAATAACCGAGCATGGGTCCCCCCCCCCCCCCAACGTTGAGTCATATCGGATGGTGAATAAAATGGGTGAAATGATGCTCAAATGAGTCCGGGTTCCATGGTGCTTGGAGTTACCCGACATTCGCCTATCAGGATACGGGAAACCCCGGAAAAAACCTTATCCAGGTAACTTGCCCTAACCGAGATTCGAACTCGGACATCTTGAACGTGAGGCAAACATGCTACCATCTACGCTACCGAGGCGGGCTAACCGAATGTGATGACTAATGCTGTTTCTTCTGTGGTCCGCATTCGGGAGGTCCGGCTTCGATTCCCGTAGCCGGCCTACCTGACCCATTGGTTTTTTCGGGGGTTTCCCGGGTCGCCTGGGTAGGTTGATTACATCCCCCCAATTTCCTGTCCCTCCATTTCATCTCCATTATCATTTCATATTATCTCTCATCTGGTGGTCTTATTCAGAGTAGAAGTGTCTGGGCGTTGCATGGCAGGGTGATATGCTCCTGGAAAACACTTCCTCCTCCGTTAGGATGGTCTCCGGGCTGGCCTAGTGGGCCATTTCTAGACCCCGATGGGTGGGATGCCGGTTGTATTGGCCTGCCGGGGAGTTTCCAACTGATAAATTGTGGGACCCTGTTTTCTGCACTGTCGTGACTCCTTGGGTTGGCCCTCCTCTCTCCTCATCCTTCCTCCCGGAGATACCCCACTTGGGACATACACTGACTCTCATAAATAATCGGACAGACTTTGCATTTCACTATGGAGTGCTCTATAAAGCAGGATAGATTATGCGTATCAATCTCAAGGTACTCCTTGCGTTAAGCAAAAGTGATATGCTATGAATATCCATTTTAGAGATTGAAAATGTGGCTAAACTAAGAGCTTCCCAATTGAATCTTGTTTACATCATGAGTTTACGACACAAAAAGAATCGGACAGAACAAATGAAATGCAATACAACGAGTAGGTGAAATCTGTCAGTAGTCAAAACAACATCGTAGAAGTGCGTCAACTGTTCACCAAGAAGAAGGCAAGAGCATAGTATGGGGCCCAGGGGTAAGCAGAGTACCTTTGAACAGAGACAGTGATTTATCACTATGAAAAGAACATAACATACCGGGAAATAGCAGAGATTGCGAGTCTTGGCAAAAGTACAGTTAGTGACATAATTCACCGGTGTAAGTATGAAGACAGAATTGAATCTCGAGCAAAGCCAGGGTGACTAAAACTTCTTACCGATAGGCAGGAGTCTTATATTATGCTTGAGATAAAACGGAATCCGCGTAAAGTGCTCCGGTGATTTGTGCTGAGATACAGGAAGAACTAGGGCTGACAGCTAGCCCTGGAACGGTCAAAAGGGTCATGCAAAAACAAGATTTTAATGGTCACGTAGCCAGAAAAAAAAGCCATACATTTCCAGCAAGAATAAAAGGAAGCGATTACAATTTGCCAAAGACTTTATTTTCTCATTTAATCAGGTTAATGATCCGAATCATACGTCTCACGTTGTGCAGCTATGGCTACTTTACAACTGTCCTCCCTCAGTCCCTGGATTTTAATCCCATAGAAGCAGTATGGGATAAACTGTAGAAGGCCGTGCAGAAGCAGCACTTGGAGAGGTTGCAAGAGGAATGGAGCAAACTTTCTACAGTCTACCTGAAAAGCCTGGTTCACAGTATGCCAAATAGGTTACCAGAAGTAGTGAAAAGAACAGGGAGAGTCACAAAGCACTAAACCGTATTTTGTATCACTCAAGATTTTATGTCCGATTACTTTTGAGGGCCAAAAGATGGCGTGTTTCGTTTTAATTCTTAAAAAAGCACGCATTATATAATTTTCGTGTGAAATAAAATTTATTTTCTTACAAGAACGAACCATGTAACTGTCGATTATCATTAATTTCAATAAAATAGCACATCAAATGTTGAGTTTCACCTTCAAAACTTAGTACTCTGATGTGTCCGATTATTTATGGAAGTATCTGTACATACAATAGATCACGGCTGGTCGCAGTGCCCAATCCCGTCCGTACGATTCTATCCTATCTGTCCTACACTGAGAAGCGTCGGTCTGGGTGGCTCAGTTGGTTAGGGTTTCTGAGTCCTAGGTTGTAGGTTCAAAACCAACCCAGGCCAATGGTTTAAAGTATGCTTAAAAGCAACAGCCCCATGTCAGCAGATTGACTAGTACGTAAAAGAATTCCTACTGGTACTGTGACGCTGTTATGATCCTGGCAATTTACAGCTATATTAACAAAATAAAAGAAATAAAAATAAAGAAACCATAGAGATCCCAGTTCACCTTTAGAACATCCGGCAGAAAATTCGTCAAAGAGGGAGATATTGAAAAGAGCTTTAGATGTGGTGCAAGCTGGAAAAGACATCAATCTAAAGACAGCTATCACTTGCGTATCAGTCAGAGAATCAAATAAATATAGCGGCTATGCAATAGAAAGAATTTTAGCAATGCTCATCAAGTGCCAACAACAACTTACCTACTGGAAATAAGCCTCAAATTAATATTAGTGTCCCGGTTTCATAAAGCAACTCGACTTTTCCAGATAAATGTATAGAGTTTATTTTGTTTTGTTTAATCCCATCACTGAGCAACGAACTACACTGAACACGTCATAGAGAAAACAAGTGATTTGTTACTAAGCTAAAAAAAAGGGCGCCTATTCCTTATAGCACAGGATATTTAACCTGTAACTGGTATGGTAGCCTCAGGAGGAATCCGGTTAAAACTGCTTACCACGTGAAACCTATTTCATCCGCAGTGTGGCCCTGCGGCTCTCAGTACCTTTCAGGCAGTCTGCTTTGTGAACTGTATTTTTGTGTGTGTAATTTACGTCATCCAACGTTAAGTCATATCGGACGATGAATGCAATGGATGTGTGTGAAATTTACGTCATCCAACGTTAAGTCATATCGGAGGATGAATGGAATGGATGAAATGGTGCTCAAATGAGCCGGGGGTCCATGGAGCTTAGAGTTACCCGACATTCGTCTTTCAGGATAAGGGAAAAAACCCGAAAAAACCTTATCCAAGTAACTCACCCTGACCGAGATTCGAACTCGGGACCTCTTCAACGTGAGGCAGACAGGCTACCACCACGCTACCGAGGCAGGCTGTGTGAGCTGTATGTGTTATTCTTATTATGCTTAGGTTTTTTTCCCCATTTACACCCCGCCTTTAACTGCAACGGTCATATCGGCGACCCTTCTTTTTGGAACATATCGAAGGTGTTAACTTGTATTCGTTGGGGTTTTAATCATTAGATCACACACACATTCGCAATCTCGTTCATACTTTCAGACTCTGGGGAAGATGAGGAATTATCTTGGTCAGAGAAAAATCGCCGCCCCCACGGCCGGGAATCGAACCAGGGACCCCTGGCGCGGCAGGCATCTTAGGTTTTGTCCACTTCATCAAGGTCCTTCAGAGAGTATTTAAATCCTCTTGGTTTACTGACACCAAGTTGGTACAAACATTATTGAAAATAACTTTGCTACTTAATTACACCCTGGTTTTAAAAAAACAGGCTTTTATGCAAATAAGAAATAAAATACAGTTTTATACTTAAGTTTACTACACAAAATATCAATGAATGTCTTGATCTGAATTGTATTAACATTTTACTTTCTTTTGCCACTACCTACAGTAAGTAGAGGAAAGACTGTATGAGGCCAATAATCCCAACCCTCCCAAAAAAGGATTTTTAAACAAGCACATATGTCTGTGAACAGCATAACCCAAAAAAACACAATTTAGGCTAAGTACCTATGAAACTTAGGTACACCTATGGTGTTCTACAGGGTTCTGTGATGCGTCCTCTCTTATTTATACTGTACTTTTTTTTTTTTTTTTAATTTACAGCCTCTAACATTAAGTCATATCGGACAATGAATGAGATGGGTGAAATGATGCTCAAATGAGCTCAGGGTCCAAGAGCTTAGAGTTACCAGACATTCGTCTTTCAGGATAAGGGAAACCCCCAGAAAATACCTTATCCAAGAAACTCACCCTGACGGAGAGTCGAACTTGGGACCTCTTGAACGTGAGGCAGACATGCTACCATCACGCAACCGAGGCGGGCATACTGTACGTGATTGAAATACCTAACAATGGACAGAGTAAAGGAATATCGTATGCAGATGACACGACAACTGTATGCTGGGGCACCTCAATTTTAGAATTACATAATACAATGACACAAACTATTGAATCACTTTTTAATTATTTTTGGGAGAATAATTTGAAATGTAACATGTCTAAAACAAAGTTAATACAGTTTAATTTAAGGAATTTAAATAATGAACATGACTCTGTAATATTATCAGATTACAATATGCATGTTACAAACAAACATAAATATCTAGTTATTATAATAGATCAAAAACTAACATGGTCGGAACATAATCAGTACATCTGTGGGAAAATCAGTAAGTGATTTTACCTGCTTAGGCACTTTTCTAATCTACTAGAAGAAAGAGAATTAAAAATTATCTACTATTGTGTCACATTTCCTCATCTAGTGTATGGAACTGAAATTTGAGGGTGTAGTGCAAAATCAAATATGGAAAGATTACTAAAATTACAAAAGAAAGCAGTTAGAATAATGTATCATCTAAATTATAGGGATTCTTGTAGGCAGTATTTCAGGGAAAAACAAATTTTTACAATATTTTCATTATATGTATATAGGGTAATAATATATGGATTGGGAAAATATAACTTGAGAAATAGGGATATGCATAATTATAACACACGACACAACTATGATTTTTTTAGACAGGGTTTTAGAATAAATAGTAGTATTAAATATCCAAACGTAATGGCACTGATTTTATACAATAAACTGCCGAATTCTGTAAAGCAAGCTATGTAAGAAAATACTTTTAAAAAGGAGCTTAAGATTTACCTAATAAATAAGGCATTGTACACAACTGATGAATTGTAATTCTATTAGCATTTGTATTGTAAGTTATATGTATATGTAAATATTGAAATTGACAATGTCAGAAACTGTATGGAAAGATGGAGTCAGACTGAAAAATTCAATGCCATAGCCGGGATTTGAACCACAGATATTCTGGTTTCCGTATAGCCACTATAACCAATTGAGCTACTTTGGCCAACGTGCCGACATGACATTAAATTCTCCAATTGACTCGTGTTTTTCCTGGTAAACCACTTAGGAGTTCTCATAAACACATGAGACAACTACCTTAATGGCGACTTACAACGTGTAAGTACTTTAAGGCCCGGGCTTTATAGTTAACCACTATTAGGTCAATTTAAGGAAATTAAATGTTCTTTCACACTGGCCGTGTGTAGGTTAAAGTATGGAAAGATGGAGTCAGACTGGAAAATTCAATGCCATAGCCGGGATTTGAACCACGGATATTCTGGTTTCCATCCAGCCGCTCTAACCAATTGAGTTACTATGGCCAACGTAATGTCATGCCGTTAATGTCATGTCGGCATGTTGGCCATAGTAGCTCAATTGGTTAGAGCGGCTGGATGGAAACCAGAATATCCATGGTTCAAATCCCGGCTATGCCATTGAATTTTTCAGTCTGACTCCATCTTTCCATACTTTAACCTACACACAGCCAGTGTGAAAGAACAATTAATTTCCACCAATGTCAGAAACTGCTTTGCAGTCTATTCAAAGTAAATTCAATAAAAGTTTCCTTAACTTGAGATTTAAGTTCAGCATCTTCCAAGGATGCCATACAAAGATTATGAAGAAAACTTTCTACTCACATCCCTAGTATAGGGATGTCTAGGCCCAAAGGCATTAAGCATCATAAGTAAAGGGGCAATCATACCTATCCTTACATACAGAGCACCACTATGAGTAGAAGCTGCACAGAGAGTCAAGAACTCCTTAAAACTGCAAACAGTCCAAAGATTAATCAAGATAGCAAAAGCTTACCGCACAATCTCATATGATGCCTCCTGTGTTATAGCAGGAGTACAGCCTATAACAATAACCATAAAAGGGTAGCAGACCCACACAAGACACTGAAAACCGAAGAAGACTATGACTCACCACTGGAACTTAATAAATGGAACCATCCAGCTCAAACAGTTAAAATCAAAATGACAGAAGATGCAGACACCACTACCTACTTTAACATCTACACGGATTGCAGCAAGATAGCAAACAAAGTTGGAGCAGGAGTGGCAATTTTCAAAGGAGTAAACCTAATCAAATATCTAAAATTCAAGTTGAACCAAAATTGCTCAGCCGAACAGATAGCCATCCTAAAAGCTGTGAAAGAAATCAATAAATTTAATGTAGCTGAACTAGAGAAAACAATTACAGTCCATACTGACGGTCAAGTTACCCTGTCACTTCTCGAGAACAATAAGAAACATAATTCCTTAACAACAGATATACACAATATTCTAGCAGCACTTAGTCAACAAAACTGGAAAATATACTTCAAATGGGTAAAAGCACACATTGGCATTCCTGGAAATGAACTAGCAGACAAGTTAGCAAAGTAAGCATGAGAAGAAGCAGGAATAGGAAGTTTATAACAGGATACCAAAATCTACAGTCGAAGCAGAAATTAGAGAAAAGGGAACACAGGATTGGCAGAATAGATGGAACAACTCAACTAAAGGAGCAATAACAAGGAGTTTCTTCCCCTCCATTAGAGAGAGACTCAAGGTGAATCTGTCACTCACGCCATGTTTCAAAGCTCTAACTACAGGACATGGAAAAACCAATTCATATAAACACAGATTCCACATCGCAGACAACCCTACAGGTTCATGCAACACAGGACACCAAACAGTACATCACATAATATATAAATGCCCAGAAGTACTACAACAAAGAGCCACATTAAGAGAAGAAATTAGGAAAAAAGAAGGAAGCTGACCAGCGGCTACACAACAGCTTGTATCCAAATATCTGAGAGACTTGCAACAATTCTGCAACCCAATAGGACTGTGAAGTGAAGTGAAGTGCAGTGTAAAAACAAAGAGTTATAGTCGTGACAGTGAGAGTGATATCAACATTGATTACAAGAACAATAATAGGAACATAAGGATATAAAAAGGAATTATCTTACGAAGATTTTTGTCTTTTGGTATGAAAATGTAGTTTTTTCACTTTCTGTGTCATAATTTGATCTACACCCAACGTCGAGACATTTTTTTAAACTCTGAGTACCTAAAAAGGAAAATAATAGTAATAATAACATTAACTTGTATCCATCATGTGGTTGAACACAGAAGTTATTATTTCGTTCAATACATTTAAACACAAGATAGAACTATGTAATATCACATGTATAATAAAAGAATAAGCAGAATTTACTACGAACAAACTGGAATATGTGTTAACTACATGATAATATTGTGACTTTGTGGGTTCGTGAAATGAAAAGTCCAATTTCACCACTCAAAAATGTTCTTTATTTCCACCGACTTACAGTTAAACTCTTGCCAATTACACAGAATTACGTAATGCACACAATTACGATTCACCAGTTCGTCCGTTACAATTTCACTTGCACTCGTAATTACGTACAATCTTCCGATGCTCTCACACAGTCTTCTCGTCGTACACTAGCACTGCATTCTTACACCAAGAACTGTGTCTGACTAACTCGACGTGCTGCTTATATAGGGCCAGCGGGTCGATCGGAAGGTTCCAGATTAGAGGAAATATCCTGTAAGTTCGAGAACACAGGTGGAACAGAAAGAGACGGCGCCGTGATGTTTTTTGTCCCAGCCATCCCTTCTTAACGCTATAAGACAAACGAGGGGGCGGGGCAAACACCGACCCGTCTGCTGCTTGCCCAGTCTATAGGGTGTTCCGACGCTCGGGTGACACTATAATACTTTTTCACTAACCTGAACCACTAACTCTTATTCATTTCACTAGTTAACAAAGTAAAGCAAACTTAATACCACACGAACGACATACCGCACAGGTTAGGACTGCTGTTATCAGCTGATTCAAACGCACATGTAGCCTGTCTCTTTCGTTAGCCTCGGCATATAGCAAACATCTTTTGTTTCAGTAGCACAATGATGCCGCTCAGCTTGCATTTTGGTCAGCAGCGATAAGGAAAATACCTTTAACCTTCATTAGGTGTTCGGGTCTATTTTGATGGTTCATAATTTTGAAAATATTTGTTTTAAATAAATCCCCTTCGCAGATTAAGGTATACTCTAAGCGACCGGGTTGGCTCAGATGGCTTCGTCTGTGGCGCGCATTTGGGAGGCCCGGGTTCAATTCCCGTGGACGACCTACCTGACCCATGGTTTTTTGGAGGGCTTCCCCTGTTCGCCAGGCGAATGCTGGGTAGTGTAAAGTATAAATTTCCTATCATTTTCATATCATTTTCAATTCATATCAAATAAAAATTTCATATCTTATTGAAATACCCCAAAAGATATGACAATCCCACCAAAATCATTAGATCTGTTTTTGATAAAATCATAATATTGTAAAACCATTTCAATGTCAAGGATAGTTCAGGATGGGAGCTGCTTTTTCTTCCTTCTTTTTTTTTATCTCCGTATTTCATGCTTGGAGGACTTTTTAAAGTCACATATTACCAACTCATATCAGACGATGGTGAAACGTTGATCAGATGAGCTTAGAGTTAACGGACGTCATCTATCAGAATAAGGGAAACACCCGGAGTCATCCTGACCAAGTATCGAACTCGGGACGCCCGCCTCCGTAGCGTAAATGGTAGCGTGTCTGCCTAACGTTCAAGAGTTCCCGAATTCGAATCTCGGTCAGGGTGGGTTACCTGGATAAGTTTTTTCCAGGGTTTTCCCTTGTCCTGAAAGACGAATGTCGGGTAACTCTAAGCTCCATGGACCCCGAACTCATTTGGGCATCATTTCATCCATTCCATTCATCGTTCGATATAAGTTAACATTGAAGGGCGTAAATTAAAAAAAAGAACTCGGGACCTCTTGAACGTGAGGTAGACACGCTACCTTCTAATCCACAGAGGCAGACTTAGAGGATACTGAATTGGCATAACAAGTTTAGTACTCGGCTGGCCCCGTAGCTCAGTCGGTAGAGCATCTGCCTGCCGTGCTAGGGGTCCCGGGTTCGATTCACGGCGGTGGGGGTGAGGATTTTTTCTCCGACCAAGATATTTCCCCATCTTCCCCAGAGTCTGGAAGTATGAATTAGAGTGTGAATGTGTGCGTGATGTAATGATTAAAAACGAAAGATAACGAGTTAACACCTTCGGTATGTTCCAAAGGAGAACGGCCGCCGATATGACCATTGCAGTTAAAGGCGGGGTATAAATGGAACAAGGAAAAAAAAGTTTAGTACTTAATGACATTTCGTTGTTTTTTTTTAGATATAAGTCTACAGAGTTTTGCGCCGTGCCGTAGTGGGCTAGAGCGTTGTGCTTTGGTTCCCTGCCACGGAAAGGAACCCGGGTTCGATCCCAGCCCTGGAGGTGCACATTTCAAGTCGCGAGTTTAGGACCGGTATCCACTCAGCATCGTGAGGAAATTGAGGAGCTACGCTAGGTAGCGAACCATGGTCTAGAAAGCCAACTTTCCGGCTGGGGGTGCCATGATGTTGACCACTTCTCCTCCCCTTATAGGTCGGATGACTTGAGTATATGGGCGTGAGGCCGGCTCTTACGCCATGCATTACGTCATATATCTACAGATAGACATAAACATATCTTTTCCTGAAAATGCATTTTTTTGAATTCAGGTTTCATTTGGTTCCATGAATTTGGATTCATTTAGTCCAAAAGGTGGAGGTAGTAATGTCCAGTTTAATCTCAGTATCATATTTAAGTGTGAGGATATAATATTTGCCCTAAAATAAGGCCTGAAGCGTTCCTGGCGACGAATATTTTCGAGCTCTTCTCGGGAAATAAGCCAAGGGAAAAGCCGTTTAGAAATCGACGACCATCTTAGCTATATGCAACAATTACTGGGAGCGGAGAATTAACGAGGCTTTGGCGATTTCCTCTGAGAGGAGCATGCTTAATCGTGATGCTGGATTTCAGTTCAGCTCCTCTCGGAAACCGGCCTTGAAAATGGAAATACATCGACTTAAGAAGCACAGATCTATACAGGCTGATAATCAAGTTAAGTAGTTACGTTTCTTTGACCCAATTAATTTTCTATACTCACGCCATCTCCTGACCTGGCATTTAATTTACTGAAAACAGTCTTTTGTTCAGTAATGCGAATTTTGATAGTGTTTTGTCTTTGTTTATAGTTGTGTTATATCCAGTGATACATCCAGTGTGGTTATAATACTTAATAAATATCCTGATGATGGAAGAGATGTACACTCCCGAAACGTCAATATCTACTCGTCTTTTCACCTGGCTTGTTGCCCGAGAAGGTCTCGAAATACTTGCCTATTTACTAGTTATATATTGAGAAAGTAATAACAATGTAGATTCTGACACCGAAATGAAGTAAAATGAGTAACATAACACTAAAATTGTGCTACTATATGTATTTAAAACATAATAATATTAGAATGGCCAGGGAAGTATATAAGGGGAAGTCCGGGGGGTCCGAACTCCCCCCAAATGAATTATCATTTCAAACTTTTAATAAATAGTTGAAATAAAACTTAGTTTAAAATAAATCGAAAAAGTTTATTCAAGCTTCTCATCTTAACGTCTCTATTCACTGTCAGGCAGACATGAAGTTATTTAAGAGATAAACGAAGAGTTACTGCACAGCAGCTGTAGAACTCGTTAAAATACACAAATAATGTCAATTAACTCGTAGGGGAGTGGATCCGTCCCCTTCAGCTGCTGTGGTGCGAGCGCTGCGGACCCTTAGCACTCGTGGTACCTCTGACGTTACTAGAGCAACCTCGGGCCGAACTGCCGAGCCCCTCCCTGATTGGGAGTTGTTCGGATTGGGTTGGACTCGAGGGGCAGTGTGTTCCCAACACCCACGGGGAATTGGGTACCTCCGGCCAGGTTACGGCCGCCCGGAGGGGTCAGAGGGTTGCCTAATAAGTCCTGAGTACTAGCCTGCAGAGCTAGATCACCAGGCGGCCCCGCCGAGGTTTTCGGTAGTCTTCCCTGCGGGGTTGACGCGCGTAAGTGGCGTATCCACTTCCACCCGTCTTGACATAGTAGTCGATGTGGGGGGGGGGGGCTTTTAGACTGAAGGTATTGCCCCATGGAAAGAACCCTGGAGTTTTCCATCGCTCCAAGGTAGAAGGAGGCCCGCGTCCTTGATCCTACGGGTGCAGCACTAATGGGAGTAGAGCCTCTGGTGTTAAAAGAACGTCAATTACAATAATGTATTGCAAAGTTAACCAATTCCGATATATTATTTGTTGATTAGAATTCCCAGATACTTACTTAAAGGTATGTAATTTTTAACTTCTAAGTTTCTATTCCCTTTTTCATTCAAGGAGAACTAATACTTCTAATGCATCAATCAGTGATTCGCTTTTTAAATATCTTATTACTGCTTATATCACTTTATCCCAGGTATAAGAACAAAATATGTGCAATGTGCAATGTCGGCGGGAGCCTCGGCGCTGTATGGCAGGATGACTCCACTTCTTCCTTCGGTAGAACAGTCTTCGGTCTCCGAACCTGGTGTGGGGAAGTCATTTCCGGACCACAGTACAGTAGGGTACCGATTGTGCTGATCTGCCGGGGAGTTTTCAACCGGTGAAGTGTATGGATCCTGCCCTCTGTACTATCGTGGCTTCTCGGGACGGCCACTCTCCATCTCCTCTCGTCTCATCCTTCCTCCCGGGGATGCCCCACTTGGTACAATACCTCCGTAGCATACTCCAGTCCAGTCCCAAATAATTATCGATAAATTCTCTACTCTGGAAGGGATTTGTAAATGAAGTGTGGCGCTTCCTGACACGATGATGTGCTTTAACAAAACAAAAACTATATTTATTACAGTAAAATATTTATATTTATTTGCAATGTAGTTGGTTGAAAAACATCCATTGGGCATTGTCTCCATTTAGGTGATAAGTGAAATCAGTCACAAAAAAGTGTGACAATATGATTTCTATTACATTCTAAACTACGTAGTATTGTATTTCACCCAAATTACAATAGCTAGATTTTACTGACATGTTGTCGTGGCTCCTTGGGACGGCCGCCCCCCGTCTCCTCCCACCTCATCCGTCCTCCCGAGGATGACCCACTTGACGCATACAGTGTGGTTTTTAAAAGAAGATACGTGAAGATCATCTGTTTCTCCAAGTGGCTAGTGCAATGTTGCCCACCAGATCCCCTTTCTTTATCCTCTCAACACTCGGAAACATAAACAAGGGTTCGAGTTATCTCACCTCAACAAAAACATGTACAGTTAATCTGTATTAGCCTACTTTAAAACAGAAATAAGTTGTTCACACATTCACTGCGTAGTAGGGTCTTCACATGTGTGCGTTATTTTAAATAAT
>CM060948.1:334333076-334460576 GCA_030765055.1 Mantis religiosa
CCTTCTCAAAATAGTCTCCCCTGAATGCAATGCACTTGTCCAAGCGTTTCTGCTAGTCTTCAAAGACATGCTGGAAACCATTTTTGAGAGATCCTTCAAAATCGCCTCCGCAGCCTTCACCACTGCTTCTGATGATAGATAATGCCTCCCACAAAGGCGTTTCTTCAAGTTAGGGAATAAAAAGAAATTACATGGGGCTTAATCCGGACTATAGGGAGGGTAAGGGATGCACTTCACGTTGATTTTTGCAAGATATTCAGCAACAACATTGGCAATATGCGGCCGCGCATTATCGTGGTGCAGCATCCAGTCTGCTTCACGAAAATGCTGTTTGCTCTCAGGATCAAAATGATGTAGCCAAGTTTTATCAGCAGTAATTGCGTTTGAAAGAGACTCCGGATCTTCCTCTAACATCATCTTTAACCGCATGCAGACCTGCATGCGAATGTCCTTTTGTTTGGGAATCAACAGTCTTGGAAAGTGATCTTAAGGTAATTCGTTGATCCTCTCTCACAATGGCAGCGGCAGTGTTCATGTTTTCTTCCCTAAGGGCAGTAACTGGAGCACCGGGTCCACCTTCCTTTGAAATTGATTGTCTCCTCTACAGCTTAGTTGTAGGGAAGAGCAGATTCTCCATAGGCCTCCTGTAACATTGTATAGGCCTCAAAAGAATATTTGTTGAGACGAAAGCAGAATTTCAAAGCCGCGTATTGTTCCTCGCGTGTTACGTCCATTGCAGCGGTAGGCGATACTGAACATGTCTGAGCGTACCTGGTTCTCACAGGCCCGAACCAGGGGTACCAACAATGAAACTACTACGGTGTGCTTGTTTCACATTAAGCTAACAGAATAGCCTGTCTGCCTCACGTTCAAGAGGTCCCAAGTTCGAATCTCGGTCAGGGTGAGTTACCTAGATAAGGTTTCTCCGGGGTTTTCCTTATCCTTCAAGACGAATGTCGGGTAACTCTAAGCTCCATGGACCCTGGACTCATTTGAGCATCATTTCACCCAATTCATTCACCGTCCGATATAACTTAACTTTGGGGCGGCCGTAAAGTAAAAAAAAAAAAAAAAAAAAAAAAAAAAAAGAAAAGAAAGAAAAAGAAAGAATGCCAACAGAATATTATAATATTGCATATTAGTGCGAAAAAATATGGCCGTAAAAAATTATGATCATTCTTTATTGAACAGCCCTCGTATAATACAGCATTTCTCATCCAAATTTCAGAAATATATCACCCATGTCAGGATATTGCTCTAGATGAAAGTGTAATGAAATTCAGGGGCCGTCTTTCATTTGTGCAGTGTAATAGATCCATACGAGCAAGATTTGGCATAAAAGTTTACAAAATTTGTGAATCTAGTTCAGGTTACAGCCTTTATTTCAGAATCTATGTAGTGGAAGAGTAAATTCTGGTCTTCCTGCCAGTACCAATGTAGTGCTCAGTATGTGTGAACCATTGTTGTACCGAGGTCACGCATTATTTTTAGATAATTGGTATTCCTCTCCGGATTTATTTAGACGACTTACCGAGAGACAAAGGAACGCAATTAGGACTGTAAGACCTAATCGGAAATATATGCCACGCAATATCTGCACAAATAAACTAAAGCAAGGGGAGCATGAGATATGGAGTGTGAGGTGGAGAGATAATAGGGATGTTTATTTTCTCTCCACTAAACACAAATCAGCTGGTATCACGGAGACGGGAAAGATGAAGCCCAACAGAGAAGGTCCAAAAACCGAAACGTGACCTTGAATACTAGAAGGGGATGGGAAGTGTTGATTTACACGACCAAGTGACAGCTGTTTCCCGTAATGCGACGCACAGTGAAGGTGTATATCTTCTTGATATGTGTATTTGCAACTCCTTCATTGTGTACGGGAAAGAAGAAGACAAGTTTTGCAGACTTCAGAACAATTGCGCAACAGCTACAGGAATGTACCTGCCAGAGTATTCGGTTTGAGGTCGACCTTCTTCCAGCACAACCCCTTAGAGACTACAGGCAAAATCATTGGCTTACTTCCCTATGCACATTCCCTCAACTGAAAAGAAGAGAAAAATGATCAAAAAGTGTGTCGTGTGCTACAGCAGGGGTAAACGAAGTGAAAGTGTGTGGCAGTGTAAAAAGTGTGGTGTTGCTCTTCATTTAGCAGATTGCTTTGAGATTTATCGCACATCGCAACAATATTGAAACAACACTATTGGTGAGTTTTTGCTTTCAATATTGTGCATGCAAATTTTCAGCAAAAAATAATTATTGGATGTTAATTGTTCTTTCACACCGGCCTTGTGTAGGCTTAAGTATGGGAAGGTAGAGTCAGACTGAAAAAGTCAATGCCATAGCCGGGATTTGAACCACGGATCTTTTGGTTGCCGTCCAACCGCTCTAACCCTTGAGCTACTATGTTCAACGTGCCGACATGACATTAAATTCTTCAACTGACTCGTTTTTTTTTTGTTTTTTTTTTTTTGTTTTTGTTTTTTTTTGGTAAACCAGTTAGGAGTTTAATTTAATAACGCTTAATAACGAGCTATGAAATACATTTTCTCCAGTTCTTGAAGATGTTGATTTTCATTTTTCTTAAAATCTGTACTGCAGAATGGGGATTTAACTCTAACGTCCGACTTCACCAACATATGATAAAATCGACGTTAACAAATGTAACGTAACAATTGTAACAGCGCTAACAAACCTGTTAAATTTCTTGCATTTCACAAACCGGTTTTGTGAAAATGTTAACAAACACGTGTTAACACCAAGAAACTTGTAAATATTACAGCTATAGAAGGCTATGAATGAGTCGTATTATTTTCTGAATGTACTGCGATGCGCTTTTGTTTTCATTTTTGTCTGCACACAGCTAAAACAATGGCGGATAGACAAAATCATAAACAAAAGCAGTGAAACAAATTTCTCATCGATGTAGAAAGAACTGTTAATTGAATTGGTGACAAAGTATAAAGATATCGTGGAAAATAGGAGGACGGATGCGGTGAATGTAAAAGAGAAAGATGTCACGGGGGAAAATATTGGAAACGAATTTAATTCAAATGTATGTGTCATTACTAGAAACACGAAATATCTTCTTCAGTATTACGTAAATTTAAAACGAAGTGCGAAGAAGGACAAGTGACTTGAACGTTTCCAGACGGAAGGTGGACAGTGCATTATCCGCATAATTCAGTGAATTATAAAATCGCAAAGTTATTAATACTTGAAGCAAAGGCGAGATCGGCATATTACTTTCGATGCATGTTCTAACCTCTCTTGTACTTCCGCAATAACCTTCATAGCAACTTGTTTGGACAGTCTATACCTCTGTAGAAAATTGTCCTCTGATAGATCCTCGAAATAATTTCTCCTCATAGAACGTACTCTATTACGAATGCCACTTAGACGGTCTTAAATATAGCAAATCGACAACAACAGCTGAGTTCACACCCGCCATCTTGACTATTTACAATTGTTAAGGACTTAACACCAGAAATTTGTCTTGTTAGTTTAACAAAAGATTTAACAGGAGTGTTAAGCTAACACCTGTTGGTGAAACGTAATTTTTATTATAACTATTGTTAAACTCGTGTTAAGTCTTAACATCTGTTGGTGAAATCGGGCATTAATATTTTAGTTAATTGATGGAAATTAATCATTTCTTTACACTAGCCGTATATAGGCTAAAGCTTTTGATAGATGTAGTCGACATGATGAAGCCTGGGACTCAAGTACGACAGTAAGTCGCCACAAACGGTGTATCTCGGATACGAGAGCCCCTAGTGCTCTACCGGGGAAATATACGAGTGAAATGGAGAATTTAATGTTATGACCGCAAGTTGGCCATGGTAGCTCAATGGGGAAGAGCTACTGGACGGAAACCAGGAGATCCGTGGTTCAAGTTCCGGCCATGGCATTGAATTTTTCATGTTGACTCTATAGTTCATATAAGGCTGTTTTCTTATATTTATATGGCCCTAGTCTAGAATGCATTGTCTTTCTATTCATAAATGTTGTAATAGCCTACACAGAATTGTAGTTTTATGATTTAGTACATTGTTTGGAAATTCACAGAGAAATGGACAGTAAAAACCTAGCTATTGAGTATACCTTTTATTTTGATTCATCTGTATGTAATGCCTTAAGTAATGTCTGCTACAGTCTTTGCGGCTCATTGTGACTTCAAAGTAACAAAATATTATTTTTAGTTAAAATTACGAGGGCTGTTCAATAAAGAATTATCATAATTTTTACGGTCATATTTTTTCGCACTAAAATTCAATCTTATTATATTCTGTTAGCTTAATGTGAAACAAACACACCGTAGTAGTTTCATTGTTGGTACTCCTGGTTCCCGCCTGTGAGAACCAGGCAAGTTCAGATATATTCAGTATCGCCTACCACTGCAATGAAGGTAACATGCAGTTAAAATTGATGTTAGAGGAAGATCCGGAGTTTCTTTCAAACGTAATCACTGCTGATGAAACTTGGCTACATCATTTTGATCCTGAGAGCAAACAGCAAAGCTCAGTTTGGAAATCTCCTTCATCACTAACCCCCAAAAAACCAAAAGTGGTTGCGTCTGCTGGGAAAGTTATGGTCATCTCATTCTTTGATATTCATGGAATGGTGTATCAGCATGTTTCACCTGCACACACATCAGTAACTGGACAGTACTACAGGGATGTCCTGAAAACATTGCAAGTCCATACAAGGCGCAAAAGACCACATTTCCGTGAAGCAGGCTGAATGCTGCACCACGATAATGCGCGGCCGCATATTACCAATGTTGTTGTTGAATATCTTGCAAAAATCAACGTGATGTACATCCCTCGCCCTCCCTATAGTCCGGATTTAGCCTCATGTGACTTTTTTCTATTCCCTAACTTGAAGAAACGCCTTCGTGGGAGGCATTATCCATCATCAGAAGCAGTGGTGAAGGCTGCGGAGGCGATTTTGAAGGATCTCTCAAAAATGGTTTGCAGAATGTCTTTGAAGACTGACAGAAACGCTGGGACAAGTGCATCGCATTCAGTGGAGACTATTTTGAGAAAGACCATCAAAATTATGAGGAAGAGTAAAGGTACGCTGTTAAAAAAAAAAAAAAAAAAAAAAAATGTGATCATTCTTTATTGAACAGCACTCGTAGATTATCTCGGATCTCGTGGAAAGGGTAACGGAGAGGAATCTTCATAAGATATCCTAACACTTCATGTAAAGAATTGATTTAAAATGAATAAAATGATGATTGCCGGGTAATGAACGCCTCCCTCCGCTTATACATATTACATAAGCATGGCACACTATTACGTCACGCGAGACGTGTGATAGTGCCATGGTAGGCTAAAGTATGGAAAGATAGAGTCAGACTGAAAAATTCAATGCTCGGATTTGAACCACCGATCTCCCACTCTCCGTGCGGTTGCTCTAAACCATTGAGCTAATATGGCCAACGTGCCGACGTGACGTGGTTTACCGGAAAAAATACGAGTCAGTTGGATCATTTAATGTCACGTTGGCCGTAGTAGCTCAATGGTTAGAGCGCCTGGACGGAGACCAAATGATCCGTGGTTCAAATCCGGGCTATGGCATTGAGTTTTACAGTCTGACTCTATCTTTCCATACTTCAGCCTACACACGGCTAGTGTGAAAGAACAATTAATTTCCATTAATTAACCTAATAGTGGTCCAAACTATAAAGCCGGAACCCACTTTAAGTTTGTGGCCCGCATTCGGGAGGTCCGGGTTCGATTCCCGTGGCCAACCTACCTGACCCAACGTTGTCATATCGGACGATGAATGAAATAATGTAATGAGTGCAGGGTACACAGAGCTTAGAGTTGCCAGACATTCATATTTCAGGATAAGGGAAAACCTCCAACGTTGTCATATCGGACGATGAATGAAATAATGTAATGAGTGCAGGGTACACAGAGCTTAGAGTTGCCACACATTCATCTTTCAGGATAAGCGAAAACCTCCAACGTTAAGTTGTAGAAATGGCTTTATTATATATTTGCAATTTATGCCTATTTCAATAAATATAAGAAATTTTCTGGAGTTTAGAAAAAGAAAACAACGATTTCCCATTTGAGAAAAGTACAAGTTTTAAAAACTTTAGACAACAAGAAGGAATAACTCGGAAATGGTTTACTCCACACACAAAAATGTATTTGACATAAATAGTGCGTTTAGATAACATCTTTATGTGTTTTTTGTGCGGTAGGGTATGATTCTCTGTTACGGGAAAGCCATCCAGAATAAAGAGGACTTCTGAGGACATGCCTAGAAATATCCAAATATACATTTTGTTTGTCATGATAATATCTTAAACGCATGGTATTTGAATCAAAATCGTTGAGTCATTTGGGAAGATGAAACCCTAGAAAAATGTTGCATGAATCTCTCCGCGTCACATTTTTCATATTCATATTTATTGCAACTTAATACAGTGTTTGAACACAATTAAATCATGTAATTTGTAATACATACTCTCTCTTAAAAGTAAAACGATTAGAAATGTCAAAAAAGTGTCATTCATGTTCTCTCTCTCTCTCTCTCTCTCTCTCTCTCTCTCTCTCTCTCTCTCTCTCTCTCTCTCTCTCTCTCTCTCTCTCTCTCTCTCTCTCTCTCACACACACACACACACACACACACACATACACACACATTCATATACGTTTTGGACCAAAATATTGGGGCTTATGTTCAAAAAGTTTTAGCCAGTGACCTTTAACTATATCTATCTATAGTTATTCTTTCCCCTTGTTTCATATGTGTGGACATCGGAATTTGTGGAGGTTATATTCTTGTTATGTACAAAAAGTATTGTTCGCAGAATAAATATGCAGGGAAGAGTAAGTATGTTAAATTTTTTAAAATACGGCCTGCATGAACTCGGACGTGTTATTTTTGCCAGATATCTGATAGCTCTTTTCTGTATGAGAAAAGTTCTGTTAAAGTTTAATTTGGAAGTGTGTCGCCACAGCTCGAAGCCATAAGAAATGTGTGAATATATTAATGCAAAATATACTAACTTACTAATATCTACTGAGAGAAAATTGGCTAAATATCACAACACAAAAAGTTTTCTAGTTTTTCAATGTGGTTGTTCCAAGTTAACTTGTCATCAAGGATTAAACCTAAAATATTTACACTTTTTACACACGGGACTAGACTATTGCCTATATAAAGCTAAGGTTCAAAAGGACCTCTCTTAAAATCAAAGAGAATTTATTCGCATTTTTGTGCATTAGTACACAGCCTGATATCATTAAAATACTGTGTCATAATATTGGAGGTCAAATTTGCATGGTTTTTTTGGAAGATATTGAATTTAAATCCCTAATTTGGTATTGGACTTTTGTGTTGAGTTATGATGTTCATAGGTGCAAGGACACAAACAGTAATTTAAAAAAAAATCCCTTCTGGGAATTCTGGGAGTCTGCACACATTTATTTCCAGTGAAATCTGTGGATAAAATTGTTTATTGGAACACAATACTACGTGTAATTGGAGTATGTATTGTAGAAGGAAGTTTATGGGCACATAAAATGTTATAGTAGGTACCTAGATAAGGCAGAAGAATCAATTTGACGTTTTATTATTTGATCTGTTTATTGTTGTTCTGATTATCTTATCAGACCACAAGTGTTCGATGTTGTGTCGCAAGTTCGCCACAACAATAATAATAAAATGCGCACTTTAATTTCGTTGAATTCGCTAAGATTGCTTTCTGGATAAGGTGAATTGTGCTTTATTTCCAACGAGCATTCAGAAGCAGCACAGTGAAGATCAGATTTGAAAGCAACTTGATGATGGAGAAACTCATGTTCCAGGAAAAAATGTGCGAAGTACTAGTTGAAAGATCGTTAATAAAACGTTATATGTGTCTATACTGTGGCAGGAAGAACTGTTGCGTAGTTGTCATGTAAGTTGAATTAAAGTGTGGCGGCTAAAATTAATATAACATAAGCATTATTATTTTTGTCTGCACAAAGAAAGCATTTTCATTGTTGCAAATAACTAGCCATTAAATATAGTAATGTTAAAGTTTTGTAGAAATATATTTTGTGACACCCCAGGATTGGTGTAGCGACTGGGTTACGTAGCGGGAAGTTCAGAAGGTAAAGTAAGGATAGGGTAGTGGAAAGGGTAGAAGAGATAACTCTTAGTTCCCTCACATGTTACTAAACCGGGTTTTAATCACTAATGTTTAGTACAGAACCCACACAAAAGCCTTGAAGATGCATTGAACAAAAGATTATAGCTGTTTGGTGACGCTAACCTCCGAAGATATTTCGGTGGCTTGGTGAGGTGAAAATCCGGCCGCAACGATACACTTTTTACTCTCTCGCGCCCCGAAAACCACGGCTATATGTATGAACGGCAACACCCTAGAGGAGGGGGCCAACACACGTTGAACCTAGGGACTTTTTCCATTTGATCATCAGAAACGCTTCTGGAACAGTCCATCCGCCATGTTGGTTTAAACCCATCGTCCATTTCGAACTACCGATTCAACGTCTTCGAGTTGCTGCGTTTTGCATTCCTAAAATTAATACTTTTAATTGTATAAAGAAACTTCATGTTATTAAGATTTCAAATAAATTCTTAAAATAAATCAAGTTCCTTAACCTCACCAAAGCATACGCGACAATATAACCTCTATATATATACAGGATGTAACTTTATTGGTGCCATATTTGGGGGTCGTGTTTCTAACATAAAACCAGTTAAAAAAAAATAATAATAAGTCCATATATAAGACATGCAAACACAGTATTATTCGCAGATGGCATCAATATGCAGGCCGCATTTTAAAAAATTAAACATAGTTACGCTTCCCTGCATATTTATTCTGCGAACAATACTTTTTGTACATAACAGGAATATAACCTCCACAAATTCCGATGTTCACACATATGAAACAAGGGGAAAGAATAACTATATAGTTAAAGGTCACAGGCTAAAACTTTTTGATCATAACAGGAATATAACCTCCACAAATTCCGATGTTCACACATATGAAACAAGGGGAAAGAATATATAGTTAAAGGTCACAGGCTAAAACTTTTTGAACATAACAGGAATATAACCTCCACAAATTCCGATGTTCACACATATGAAACAAGGGGAAAGAATATATAGTTAAAGGTCACAGGCTAAATTTTTGAACATAACAGGAATATAACCTCCACAAATTCCAAAAGGTACTAAACATTGAGGTATTAAAAACAATATATTTTGGATATCTACAACCTATAATTACATAGATAGATAATTTATTCACCTTGTAAATCCTACATTTTAGGGGAAGGTGGTCCACAGTGAGACACATATTTTTGAAATCCCATACTTCTTGCTATTTTGGTGTGTTGTGAATGCAAATAGGTGACATGTTTTCATTATTGCTTTATTAACAAATGCTAAACCTAAAAACATTTATGTTATAATATGAAGTAAGTAAGTTTCATTCACTGTAGGAATATACAATATTCATGGTTTCATCAAATTTGTACCCATAAGAATAATAAACTTCTTATGAGTAATACAATAGTAATTAAATAATACAATAGTAAATAAATAATACAATAGTAGTTAAATAATACAACAGTGATTAAAGTAATGCAGTAGTAATTAACAGAGTAATACAAATAGTAATTAAGAATAATGCAACTTAGGTCACATAATGTTAAATGCATTACATTTTTTAGGAACTAGACTGTAAGAGACATAACTTTTACCAAAAAAATCAATATTTACTTTATTATTTAATTTTACTTCTTAGAAACTCATCTGTTGTCTGTGGCACTATTTTTAATAGGATAACTTTTACAGCTTTTCTAAATTTTTATAATTTAGATTTTTTAGCTTAGCTGGGAGTTTATTATATAGAATGATTCCTTTGTGAGAGATGAAATCTAAACTCAGAGTGAGGCGATGATGATTTAAATATATATTTTTACTGTTCCTTGTATTGTATGTGTGACAATCTGAATTACTTGTAAATTGTGATCTATTCCTATGTATAAAAGAAACAACTGCATAAATATAAATACATTGAATAGGTAAGATGTGAAATTCTTGAAATATTGGCTTGCTTTCTGTTCTTAAGGTAACCCTTTTAATTATTTTTAATATTCTTTTTTGCATCTTATATATACACGAGGTCTTGGATGTAGACCCCCAAAGAATAATTCCATATATAATCATAGGTTGTCATTATCACACACCATGCCAATATTCAAATGAATGTAAATCGTCTCACCTTGCCCCACAGTGTGGCACACTGAGACGGTGGATGGTCCAGACTAAGACAACCTACATTACATTAAGATTACCAAATTTAACTTCAAAAAATCAAATAACCGTTTTGTCTTTTTGTTTTGCCAAACAATCGTGGTTGATCCAACATTATTTTTACATCAGTTTCATTCACTGAAGCTACGTCTGGAACCTCCGGAAACACAAACTTGTCAGTATTTTTCTCTTTACGCAGGATTGATATTTCCGTATCTTCATCTGCATCCTTCTCCTTTATGACCTGTACAATGTAATGTCCTTTTTTATTTTCCTGCAAACTCAGTCAGCACAGTCGTCCACAGTAGGCTCTCTTTCCTGCTATTTAAAACCAGAAAAAATTTCTTCTTCAACTGAGGATCCAGAAGATATTTCTACATTGTCCTCTGAAGATTCTGGTTCTGTGCATAATTTTCTACCTTTAAATTTCTTCTGCTTGCCCACAGTTTTATTTGGTTTACATTTCAATGCCCTCTCCTGTAGTTCTTTTTTCTCGGGTATATCTGTGGCTATCATGCTTCTCCCCTTTTTCCTCACAGTTGATTTTCTGGCGGCAGCCTTCAGTAACCCTCTAAATTCATGAGGGCTTACAATGTCACTTATTTTTATCTCTATTCATAGTCGATTGTCAGCTTGTCAAATCCTACTGAAGTTCAGCATCAGGATTTTTATGACACTGTGAGCTTCCTTGTGTTGGATCATTCTCAACTTCTCCGTAAGTGTTTACTGAGGGTTCACTTTCTCCCAAGACAGTTTCAGAACTTCCATTTCTGGCGACATGTTGTGCTCCAATTTTATTAACTGCTGAGTCACATGATCCCATAGTGTTATCTGGTAGTTGTCTGTCGGTTACACTACTGGGTAAGAAGTCATCATATGTGAAAGTATTTCTATCGAATGGGAATATTCCAGTCTTACGAAAACCTGCAGTGATGTTTAATGGCGTCATGCTTCGCTTGAAGGCAAATGTTACACAGAAAGGTATGTTTCAAAACAAGGTCCACTGCTTCCCTCATGCTATCAGTTGAGAATGCACCAATTTGCGCCTTTCTTTACCTGTTTCTAGCATTCTGGAAGAAAACAGATTGTGAGTTTAATAAATTTCTCAATTTAAGTAGTGTCTCAGATTACATCTCTAGAGTAGAAAACATGTTACAAAGTAATGAATTCACAAAATTGGAAAGTGACCCACTAAAACTCTGTATGAAAGAATTCGAGAGAACCTTAAGAGAAGTCCGGATATTATCTGATATACAGAAATCTAAAGTCAAACCAGACCACCCAGTATTACCGAGACTTTATGCGTTGCCGAAAATTCATAAACCAGGAGATGAAATGAGGCCCATAATCAACATCATAGATGCACCTACCTACAAGTTAGCAAAACATCTAGCACATACAATTTCATCACTGCCACAGTTCCACAGCCTAGCCATTAGAAATTCATTAGAATTAGTAGACAGGATCTTAAATTTGCATTTGGACACAAAAGACAAACTAGTTTCATTTGATGTCACCTCTCCTTTTCCCAGTATTCCAACAGATGTACTCATGCTACTCCTCAAGAACTGGCTCATACAGACTAATATTTCAGCAGAAGAAATAGAAGATCTCACAAAACTTACTCATTTATGCATACATCAAAATTTCTTTACATTTAATGGTAAATTCTATCAACAGACCTCAGGCCTAACAATGGGCAATCCACTTTCACCTTTCCTAGCCAACCTCTTTATGAGCTACTTTGAAATACATATTACATCAGCCTTCCCATTTATCTTCAAATACTGGTATAGATATGCTGATGATATTTTTGCCATTGTTCCACACAAATTCATACAAGATTCCTTAAAACTATTGAACACACAGAATAGAGCAATAAAGTTCACAATAGAGAAAGAAAAATATGGCTACCTACCTTTCTTAGATCTGGAGATAATCCATGAATTAAATAACATATCTTTTGGCATCTACAGGAAGCCAACACAAACAGATAATTACATCAAGAACGAGAACTACAGCCCTACACCCCACAAACGTGCAGTTTTGAACAGCTTAGCACATAGACTAGTCAACATTCCATTGAAAAAGAATGAATACAACAAAGAATATAACCACATGATTAACATAGCTGCAATTAATGGATACAGCAAACAATTAATAGAAAAGAAAATTTGGAAATTCAAGAAACAGAAACACATATCGGATGCCACAAAATTAACAGAATCAAACACCGAGACACAGTTCAGGATATCCACATATCATCCCAGAGTGCATCATAAATTCAACAAGGTATTCAAGAAGTACAGCATCACCCTAGCCCCAATAAATAAATTCAGTTTAAAAACTTATTATGCAACAACCTTAAAGATCCAATAGCTGAAAACAGAAAATCAGGTATATACAAAATCAACTGTTCAGGCTACAATAAGTTCTACATAGGAAAAACCAAAAGAAGTTTACTTATTAGATTACAGGAACATATGAGATGTGTGAAATACAAACAAATAGAAAAATCAGCAATAGCCCACCATTTCTGGTCTACCAATCATGAAATTGTACCAAAATATAAAACTATTAAAGCCAGCCAGTAATGCAGCCGAACTCGATGTTTGGGAAAAGTTGCTAATTATAAAAAACAAAAAGTATACTTTAAATTTCGAATTGCCGCCTGAAAACTTTCTTTGGAAGTTCATCTCACAGACAACAGATGCCACCACAGACAACCAACTCACTTCAGGAAACCACGGATCCAACAAGTCAGATAACTGCTGACGATGGGGACAAACCGTTCTCCGAAACATGTCCAAGTAAGGATAATTTAAGTGATGATGTGTTTGAATTACTGATTCATTACTTTCAAGAGTCTCATACTGCCCCACCTAGCACTGTCTCATTGTGGACCAAGTGCTCATAAAGATAGTTTTATTATTTACATAATCTTAAACTTCAACCCCACTGTTCATTATTTATTTAATTCTGAAGAAGAAAACCAAAATGCATAATGATATAAAAACGAAAGAAACAATATGATCTACTAAGTACACCCTGAAAATTTTACTTTACTCACCCGAAAACAAAATTTTGCTTGTGACAAGAAACATTCCTTACAATTCTGGATTTAAACAGGTTTGCCAACTGCAACTTTATTTCCTCTAGTCACAGCCAGAGTGCATCACTTTTTAACTTACACACATATTTAAAAATTGTAAGTGTCTAACTGTGGCACATGTCTCACTGTGGACCACCATCTCCTACAGGATGTAACTTTATTGGTGCCATATTTGGGGGTCGTGTTTCTAACCTAAAAACAATATAAAAATAAGTTCATATGTAAGACATGCAAGCACAGTATTATTCGCAGATGACATCAATATGGTGATTGGTAATAAAAGTTCTGTTGATCTGCAAGACATGGTAAACGAGACAATGATAGAAATCCAACAGTGGCTTATAGAAAATAAATTAGTAGCTAATACAGATAAAACTGTCTCCATTAACTCCATTAACTTTTAAAATGGAGTGAGTACACGCAAAATACACGCTTCTGAGAGTTTTCATGTTAACTATGTGTAACCAATTGTCTGAAGTTATAACAAATTGTTAATTAGATGATCAACATGTGTCTCCCACTTTAGGTTACTCTGTATCCAAAGACCAAAAAATTTAGTAGTATTTACATACTTAATTACTTTATTATTACATATTAATTGTGGTTGTACCGAAGACTTATTCTGAGAAAACTGAAAATGAATTACATGTGTCTTATCCAAGTTTACGATTAAATAATTATTGCTGAACCATTTAGAAATATTACTGAACATTCTACTCGATAAGATTTGTAGCTCTTCAAGTGCATTGCTGTCAATTAACATATTTGTGTCGTCAGCATGTTGAACTATTGTTTTAGCTGTAATATTTGACTGAAAATCATCTACAAACAATAAGAAAAGAATAGGACCCAAAATAGAACATTGTGGTACAGCAAACTTAACATATTTTGTGTCTGATAGGTATTCTTTAATGCAAGCTTTTTCTGTATGTGAAATTTCTACTATTTGCTTCCTGTCCTTTAGATATGATTTGATCCATTCCAATGCATGCCCTCTAATATCCATATGTTCTAATTTTTGGAAAATATGGAATTATTCTGCAGGAGTCTACATCCAAGTTCTCATGTATATATAAGATGCAAAAAAGAATATTAAAAATAATTAAAAAGGTTCCCTTAAGAACAGAAAGCAAGCCAATATTTCAAGAATTTCACATCTTACCTATTCAATGTATTTATATTTATGAAGTAGTTTCTTTTATACATAGGAATAGATCACAATTTACAAGTAATTCAGATTGTCACACATACAATACAAGGAACAGTAAAAATATACATTTAAATCATCATCGCCTCACTCTGAGTCTAGATTTCATCTCTCACAAAGGAATCATTCTATATAATAAACTCCCAGCTAAGCTAAAAAATCTAAATAATAAAGTTTTCAGAAAAGCTGTAAAAAGTATCCTACCAAAAAATAATGCCACAGACAACAGATTAGTTTCTAAGAAGTAAAATTAAATAATAAAGTAAATATTGTTTTTTTTTGGTAAAAGTTATAATGTCTCTTACAGTCTAGTTCCTAAAAAATGTATTGCATTAAACATTATGTGACCTAAGTTGTATTACTCTTAATTACTATTTGTATTATTATTATTATTATTATTATTATTATTATTATTATTATTATTATTATTATTATTATTATTATTATTATTATTATTATTATTATTATTATTATTATTCTGTTAATTACTACTGCATTACTTTAATCACTATTGTATTATTTAATTACTATTGTATTTCAATGTGTAAGAACTATGATACAATGAAGCACAAAATTAATATAATTTTGAGTCAAACTAGTACTCAATGCTTCACTTATTGCTAGTATTTACGTAGAACACGTTTTGTTAGGATCTTCCTAACATGATCAGCTGTTGACAACTAATAGATGTTGGTTTGGTGAACTCACTGGAGGTGATAGGTGCGTCTCTGTCGGTATCTTGATGAACTTGAAGTTTGGGTTTTCTTCAAAGGTAGTGTCAAAATTAAACAATTTTCTTTTGTATTTCTTTATGAAGATTTTTTCCCACTTGGTTAATGCAGCTGGACCTTGGACACTTTTTAATAAGTGGATTTCAGGTTCTATATCATGATTCCCCTTTCAAAAATGGTACGTTACCGCCGATTTATCTATTTCTTTGTTCCGGATGTTCCTGAAATGCTCTTTAAGCCTAATGTTCAAGTTTCTTTTTGTTTTCCCACTGTAAAAGTTGTCACAGCCTTTGCAGTTTATCCGGTACACACCTGATTTTTTGTCTGTGGTTATCTCCTTTGTATTATGTGATTTCAAAAGGTGTTGTACACTAAATTTAAGTAATATTGTGCTCTTTGAAGACTTTTTGGAAAAGGTGTGTAGCTCTGGGATGATATGTAAATTTCCTGTATGAAGTTTCATTGCTGATTGGGGAAAGAGTAGTTACTTGTTTGCATCTTTGCTGTCTTTTGAATTTATCAATTGTCTTTTTGACCAATTCAGCACTGAATCTATTGTATTCTGCAATGTGAATTATATTATTGTACTCTTTGATATATTCCATCTTGTTTAAAGGTACATTAACCAGCCTGTAAGTTAAACTGTTGATAACAGCATGCTTGTGTTGTCTTGCGTTATATCCATCTGATCTTTGTCTCTTTTTCTATGGAAAATTTTATTGCAGGATTTTGTAAATTAAGTAGTTTTAAATTTTTCATAGAAAAAGAGACAAACAATGAAATCCCTTTCTTAGATTTGAAACTTACCAGAAAACATACAAAACTTGAATTTGGGATACATAAGAAGGAAACACACAGAAAATTTCATCAACTCAGGTGGATATAACCCAAGACAACACAAGCATGCTGTTACCAACAGTTTAACTTACAGGCTTGTTAATGTACCTTTAAACAAGATGGAATATATCAAAGATTACAATAATATAATTCACATTGCAGAATAAAATGGGTTCAGTGCTGAATTGGTCAAAAAGAAAATTGATAAATTCAAAAGACAACAAAGATACAAACAAGTAACTACAATCAGCAATGAAACTTCATGCAGAAAATTTACATTATCATCCCAGAGCTACACACCTTTTCCAAAACGTCTTCAAGGAGCACAATATTACTTTGGCCCCACAGAACAAATTTAGTGAAAAACACCTTTTGAAATCAGATAATACAAAGGAGATACCCACAGACAAAAAAATCAGGTGTGTACTGGATAAACTGCAAAGGCTGTGACAACTTTTAGATTGGAAAAACTAAAAGAAACTTGAACATTAGGCTTAAAGAGCACTTTAGGAACATCAGGAACAAAGAAATAGATAAATCGGTGGTAGCGTGCCATTTTTGGAAGGAGAATCATGATATAGAACGAGAAATCCACTCATTAAAAAGTGTCCAAGGTCCAGCTGCATTAACCACATGGGAAAAAAATCTTCATAAAGAAATATGAAAGAAAATTGTTTAATTTCGACACTACCATTGAAGAAAACCCAAACTTCAAGTTCATCAAGATACCGACAGAGATGCACCTATCACCTCCAAGGAGTTCACCAAGCCAATATCTATTAGTCAACAACAGCTGATGATGTTAGGAAGATCCTAACAAAACACGTTCTAGGTAAATACTAGCAATAAGTGGAGCATTGAGTACTAGTTCAAATCAAAATTACACTATTTTATTGTTTAATTACTATTGTATTATTCGTAATGTATTACTCATTAGAACTGTATTACTCTTATGGCTACAAATTTGACGAAGCCATGAATATTCTATATTCCCACAGTGAATAAAACTTACTTACATGGGTCTGTTTCATGTGAGTAAAGTGTAACATAATACATGCTTTACTTTACAGGGTCTTTACATTTGGAATCGGCTCAATAATCTGCCAGCGTTGTGGAAAAAACTTCAACACTTTTATATATCCGACATCAAACCATCTAAATGTTTACTTTGATTGGGTAGATAGTATAGAACCCTGGTAAATTTAAAAATATTTTCAGAAAATAAAATAAACAAATTAATAATACTTGGATATTATATGAAGCAAAAAGTTAGAAACAGTGATGTATTTAACATTTGAAAGTAATGAGTCGGTAATTTAAACACAAACATCACTTAAATTATCCTTACTTGGACATGTTTTGGAGAATGGTTTGTCCCCATCGTCAGCAGTTATCCGACTGGTTGGATCCATGGTTTCCTGAAGTGAGCTGGTTGTCTGTGGTGGCATCTGCTGTCTGTGAGATGAACTTCCATAAAGAGTTAAAATTAAATTTAATTGATTATAACAACACTGTTTTAAACACTTACAAGAAAGGAATTCTAAAGAGAGTTTACAGGCGGCAATTTGAAATTTAAAGTATACTGTTTGTTTTTTATAATTAGCAACTTTTCCCAAACATAGAGTTTGGCTGCATTACTGGCTGGCTTTAATAGTTTCGTATCTGGTACAATTTCGTGATTGGTAGACCAGAAATGATGGGCTATTGCTGATTTTTCTATTTGTTTGTATTTCACACATTGCATATGTTCCTGTAATCTAATATGATGTTTGTGTTTGAATTACCGACTTATTACTTTCAATACACATGCTCTTCCTGTTCTTCACTACTATTGGGATCATATATGTTCCTTTTTTTTCTTTTTCAATTCAGAAAATTGTATATTAAATTCAGAAAACAATTCAGTAACAGAATTATACATAGTTAAACCTCTATGATGTATTAAATTCAAATTTTATTAAATGTATTAAATTCTAACCATATTGAAATGAATATGATTTTGATTTCTTGTGAAATGATTATGTATGAGGGCTGTTCAATAAACAATGATCACAATTCTTTTTTAACAACGTACCTTTCTCATCCTCATAATATTCATGGTCCTTCTCAAAATAGTCTCCCCTAAATGCGATGCACTTATCCCAGTGTTTCTGCCAGTCTTCAAAGGCATGCTGGAAACTGTTTTTGAGAGATCCTTCAAAATCGCCTAAGCAGCTTTCACCACTGCGTCTGATGATGGATAATGCCTCCAACGAAGGTGTTTCTTCAAGTTAGGGAATAGAAAAAAGTCACATGGGGCTAAATCCGGACTATAGGGAGGGTGAGGGATGTACTTCGCGTTGATTTTTGCAAGATAATCAGCAACAGCATTGGCAACATGCGGCCGCACATTATCCTGGTGCAGCATCCAGCCTGCTTTACGGAAATGTGGTCTTTTGCACCTGATATGGACTTGCAATGTTTTCAGGACATCCCTGTAGTATTATCCAGTTACTGATGTGTGTGCAAGTACAGCATGCTGATAAACCATTCCATGAATATCAAAGAATGAGACGACCATAACTTTCCCAGCAGAAGCAACCACTTTTGCTTTTTTGGGGTTTGGAGATGAAAGAGATATCCACACTGAGCTTAGCTGTTTGCTCTCCGGATCAAAATGATGTAGCCAAGTTTTATCAGCAATGATTACGTTTGAAAGAAACTCCAGATCTTCCTCTAACATCAACTTTAACTGCATGAAGACCTGCATACGAATGTCCTTTTGTTCGGGAATCAACAGTCTTGGAACCCATCGCGCACAAACACGTCTCATGTGTAATGTTTCTGTCACCAACGTGTGGGTGGCCGCCAATGAAATGTTCAGTATTTCAGAAAGTGATCATAAGGTAATTCGTTGATCCTCTCTCACAATGGCAGCAGCAGTGTTGATGTTTTCTTCCGTAAGAGCAGTAACTGGAGCACCGGGTCCACCTTTCTTTGAAATTGATTGTCTCCCCTCTTTAAACATTTTAAACCACCTTTGAGCTGTGCTGTAGGAAGAACAGACTCTCCATATGCCTCCTGTAACATTGTATAGGCCTCAACTGAAGATTTGTTGAGACAAAAGCAGAATTTCAAAGCCACATATTGTTCCTCAAGTGTTACCTCCATTGCAGCAATAGGCGATACTGAACATGTCTGAACTTGCCTGGTTCTCACAGGCGGGAACCATGAGTACTAACAATTAAACTACTATGGCGTGTTTGTTTCACATTAAGCTAACAGAATATAATAAGATTGAATTTAAGTGCGAAAAATTATGATCGTAAAAAAATTATGATCATTCTTTATTGAATGTGCTGCCATCTAACTTACCAGGACGTTAGATGGCAGCACAACACCAAGCCAGATGTAGACACCGGATGCATCATCAGTCTACCACAGAGCTGACGATAGGGGAGAAGTCCCCAGAAACTAGTCTTCATAAAAATCTTGTAAGTGGAGAAAAGTATATACAAGGTTGACTCACTTGCCTAATTTTAGTATACAGAACTATTTTAGTTAATTCAGGGAAATTAATAATTTCTTCATACTAGCAGTATATAGGCTAAGGTTTTTTATTGATAAGAGTCAACATGAAAAATTCAATGCCATGGCCGGGATTTGAACCACAGATCTCTTGGTTTCCATCCAGTCACTCTTATCCTTGAGCTACCATGGCCAACTTGCTGTCCTGACATTAAATTCTCCATTTGACTCGTATATTTCCCCGGTAAACCACTAGGGGCTCTCGCATTCGAGATACACTGTTTGTGGCGACTTACTATCGTAAGTATTTGAGTCCTAGGCTTCATCATTTAACTCTAATTATTTTATTATCTATCAAAAACGTCAGCCTATATACGGGAAGTATGAAGAAATGATTAATTTCCATCAATTAACTAAAATAATAAGAGTTAAATGATGAAGCCTGGGACTTAAGTACTTATGATAGTGACAATGGCACTCCACTTTCTGAAATACTTCTTTTTATTCTATTATGATAGTAAGTCGCCACAAACGGTGTATCTCGAATGAGAGATCCCCTAGTGGTCTACCAGGGATATATACAAGTCAAATGGTGAATTTAAGGTCTGGACGGCAAGTTGGCCATGGCAGCTCAAGAGTAAGAGCAACTGGATGGAAACCACGAAATCCGTGGTTCAAATCCCGGCCATGGCATTGAATTTTTCATGTTGACTCTATCTATACAGAACTATGATTATAACCTTATTACGAATGAACTATTAATGAAAATATCACGAAAATATACAGAAAACAGCTAATAAAAAGTTAAAACAAGATGCCTGATGCTACTGCATATATTTGGTTTTCCCGCTAATTACACATTCTAAACACAAGATAGCATTGCAAACAAGATAAAATCCTCAAAGTATAAAATTGAAAGAAGCGTAGAGGCAGTGAAGCACAACTTAGCACAAAAGTGAATCGAGAGGATATTGACACACTGCTTCACTGTGAAAAAACAGTGTGAGTGAAGCAGTGTGTCAATATCTTCTCGATTCACTTTGGTGCTAAGCTAAAATCCTAATGGAAAATATTGCCAACCGTTCATATCCCACCATAATGCACAGGGTAACAAACCTATAGGTAAATCGAGTTCGTAATATGAGGCACTGAACCTAACCAATAGTTTTTGATGGATAGAGTCAACATGAAAATTTCAATGCCATGGCCGGGATTTGAACCACGGAACTCCTGGTTTCCGTCCAGTCGCTCTTAACCTTTGAGCTAACATGGCCAACGTGCCGTCCTGACATTAAATTCTCCATTTGACTCATATATTTCCCCGGTAGACCGCTAGGGGCTCTTGCATCCGAGATACACCGTTTATGGCGACTTACTATTTTAAGTACTTGAGTCCCAGGCTTCATCATTTAACTTTTATTATTTTAGTTAATTGATGGAAATTAATCATTTCTCCACACTAGCCATTTATAGGCTAAGGTTTTTAATCTGAGAGCCCCTAGTGGTCTACCGGGGAAATATATGAGTCAAATGGAGAATTTAATGTCAGGATGGCACATTGGCCATGGTAGCTCAAAGGTTAAGAGCGACTGGATGGAAACCAGGAGATCCGTGGTTCAAATCCCGGCCATGGCATTGAATTTTTCATGTTGACTCTAGTGTGGAGAAATGATTAATTTCCATCAATTAACTAAAACTAACCAATAGTTATTGATAACTGAAAGGTAACAAACCTCGGCTAGTAACTGGAGATTGTAATACAGGTCCATAGTCTGGTTGGATGTGTGGGCACACAGGACACTGCACACCATATGCCTATCTTCCGTGGATGAAGAGATTCTTTATGTACAACATGAATGTCAGGTAACTCTAGGCGCTAAGGACCCTGAACTCACTTGAGCATCATTTCACCCATTTCTTTCATCTCTGATATGACTACATTGGACGTAAATTAAGAAAAAAGAAATTACAATATTCGTTATTGTATCATCGTTATTCAGAGACCAACATCTGTAATTCTGAGTTAACATAACCAGACAGATAAAACCAGGCTTCATCTGTCATAAAGAAGAGCATAGGGTCCAAGAAACCATCAACAGTTGAAGTTTAATCTTGTAATATTAATGTAACCTATGAACAAATTTATGTATTAATACAATTTTGAGTCGAACTAATTTATGTATATACGTCTGAAACTTGTATGAAGTCTATAGACAATAAACATTCATTATTCATAATTCCTGTTAAGAGCCAGTTGCAATAAGTAACTCGTTTCTCTTTGTCTTGTTCTTGTAACTCATGCACTATACTGACACGAAATGGTCAGAATTTGAGATCTTTTGTTAGCACATGATGGCATGTTGTACAAGATACACAAACTTGTTAACACAATCTTCGTACTGATTTATTGGGGCTTCTCATTATGTTTGTTCAAATTCTGTTGACTACCAGCGGGGTTCTCACTATTAGATGCTTGTTCTTCATATTTACAATGGAACCTTTAAACCTCCATGTCTTGTACAAATCTTGAATTATATTGGTTGTAGGTATCTTGTCATGAGGGTACTTAACTCAAAACATTTTCTGAGACTCCTTTAAGGAGTCTATTCTTATGTAAAATTCCACTATATCAATTTGTTTTCAATTGGGAACTGCACCATTTCTCCATCAATATTCCACGATATTCATGACAGTTGCTGTCAAACTAAAATATACAACTCCAACAATGGGTCATGCAGTGTGGCCAACATTATTTATAAGAAAACAGGTGCCAAATAAGAACAAAGTGGGCTAGGTGCAGTGAGACTATGAGGCATACCAGTTTTATGTGGGACACCCGATTTTATATGAATTAAAAATCTCTTTTAAGCTTTTGTATTATTTATCATTCGGGTCTAGATTAATATTAAAATCTTTCATACGGATAACTTAAGCATATTTCTTTAAATATTGTTGGAATATAATTTCTAGTTGTGATATAAATTCATTAGCAGGAGATGAGGACAAAGTTTGCCCTGTTAAAGTTTCAAAAACATCCTATCGTTACTGATCCTGTTATTTCTAACCTAAATCTGTCCCTCCATTTACTCTTGTCTGGTCATATTAATGCATAGGTTCTTCCAGATTTCTAAAAGCTTGTCCTTTTTCCCAATTCTTGATATTTATTAATTTGGAGAAACTTTCTTTTGTGTGACGGGAGAATATTTTCTAAGCCCAAAGGTGCACCTATATGCATGTGCAAGCAGACAACCAGCTTGTTCTCGCATTGCAGCCAACATGATAAAGATATGTAAAACTTGTAGCCAACCTCTGCAAAAATGCCCCAGACATAGGTGACGCAGTCCGTGTGCAAAGGAGCATGGTTTGAGCAGGCTAAGTTATTGCCCGGTCAAATTTTGTTACTGCTGCACTGCTTTGCACATAAACAATCCTACAACACAATGATAATGGAGTGCTCCGTAGGAAATACATGTATGAGCTCACGGACTGGTCGGCTACTGCCGCGAAGTGTGCATGATGTCAAAAGACACCAAGTATACTGCAAGGGGGAAAATTGGCAGTCCCGGCAAAGTCATTCAAATCAACAAATGCAAAATAGGATGATGCAAGTTTCATCGTGGCAAAGGTGAAATACTCTTGGAATTTTAGAAAAGCGAATTGGACAAAATTTACTGAGGAAACTGAACAAAATCTTTACTCTGCTCAACATGAAGCATCTGTAGATAAACTCAATAAAACAATAACAAATGTAATTCTTGAAGCAGCAAAAAGATTGATCCCAAGAGGAAAAACTAAAAACTACAAACCCTTTTGGAATACAGAACTATCAAAGTTAAAAGAAGAAAGGGACATAGCACGGAAAAAAGCAGAATTGTCCAATAACCCAACAGATACACAGGAATGACGAAGAAAGGCAGCAAAATGTAAAAAAGAAATTCATATTGCCAAAAAAAAAAAAGCTTTCAGTGAATTAATTGAAAAAGCTGATTATAAAAAAGATGCAAAAAAAGTATACAGATATATAAGTAAAATTGTCAGAAAGAAACAAGGAAAGAACCATTCAAACTAAATGGGAAAACACTTCAAATTGCTCTATTTCTGAAGCCTTTAATAAGTATTACAACCAATCAAGATGAAAACACAAACAAGTTTCCTACACAAAATTACGGAATTAAAAACAGATCTGAATCTTCCTAATTCTAAAGAAAACATTTTAATCAAAGAAAACCCACTAACTTTTGAACCAATTAATATTCAATTAGGTTTAGAACAAATAGTTACAAAATCTGAAACTTCCAAACCTGTACTAAAAGCACTAGCATTAGAAACTGTGAACAATAGATACCCACCTGAAGAATGGTTACATATTGTGGCTTTGTGGGTTCGTGAAATGAAAAGTCCAATTACACCACTCAACAATGTTCTTTATTTCCACCGACTTACAGTTAAACACTTGCCAATTACACAGAATTACTTGCTGCACACAGTTACAGTTCACCAGTTCGTCCGTTACAATTTCCTTGTACTCGCGGTTACGTAAGCTCCGGTACACCTTCACAGTTACGTACAGTCTTCCGTTGCACAATCTTCTCGTACATTAACACGTCACTGACTGTCTCCTCACTCACTAACTGACAAAACCAACTCCACTCTGTCCGTCTGTAACCCTCTTTATATAGGAATATCGCCCACTTCTCCGCTTTTCTGGTTCCCAGGCGAAGATTCCAGTAAACGAAAGATCGAGAATCAGGTGTAGGAGAAACAGGCGACACAGTCATGTTTTTCCCCTGACCACAGCCTGTCACCACTATAGGACAAACGAGGCGAGGGCGTGGCTAACCGAACCTTCCCTGTCTCCCGCTCTCAGCTGCTTCACAGGGTGTTCCAGCGCTCGCGTTACAATATCTACACAGATGGGTCTAACTTGGACAACTCAGGAGCAGGAATTAACTGTGCACTGTTCTCATTCTATCAACCAGCAGGATACCCACACAACAAATTTTGATGCAGAAGTAACGGCTATTCATATTTCCCTCCAACACCTTCTATACAGAATAGATAAATTCAAAAATGCTGTCATACTTTCTGATTCTAAAGCAGCATTATGTGCAATAAGTTCATATAAAATGAGGTCAATCCAAATTAAAGAATGTCACAAAATGATCCATCAACTTAAAAAACTACAGAAAAGAATTATATTACAGTGGATACCTCCACATTGTGGAGCTGGAAATGAATCGGCTGATTTTCTTGCCAAAAAAGGTGCAAATTTAATTCAGAACAAAAGTAAAAACTTACCCTTTACATCCATAAAAAGATTAATTAAAAGCAAATATAAAAACAAACAAAACCAATCAATATCTAACAAAGCCAAAGATAAAAAATGGAACATTTTAATTAAAAATCCAGAAATTATTCCAGAAATCCCACGTAAAGCTGCAGTAGCAAATTTTAGATTACTTATGGAACATGATTATTTGGCCAAACACTTACACAGAATAGGAATTTATAAAAGTCCAAATTGTCCTCTGTGCAATAAAGAAGAGGAAATGACAGAGGAACATCTTCTAACCTGTGAAGCCCTACCTGCCAGACCCACTACACAGAAATATTGGAGAGCAAGAGAGCTAATGGCTTCATTGCCAAAGCCTAGCATTTGACAACAACAACAGTTTCATCGTGGGCGCGTCGTAGAGGGCAACTGGATCTTGGGAATAATTGACAAGGAAACGAATGAGGTCCTGCTATAGTTCCATCACCTCTATTTCTTTCTCATTCTAATCCTTTTAATTAATTCTGTCCATTTACTCTGTCTAGTCACATGACACATAGGTTTATCTAGTTCTTACACTATTTGACCACTTTAAACTTTTTCTATTTTTGCATATTTCTGACCCATGGTTCCATCTACCCATACTGTCATTTTAACTACCTCCTCCCCATACCCTAAGTAACTTTCAGAATTGCCTCCACAGATAGTGAACATACTAACCATGTAAATGAACGTACTTCATCAAAGAAAATTATTAAATGTATCAACAATAGCATCATGAATTTCAGAAATTCACTTTATTTTCCCCAACACCAGACCTTAATTCTTGGCCTATAGCAACTCGGTAAGGTTCCAATTTTAAAACTTTAGAGCTGTATGGCCTGAAGTTGTTGAAATGCCTAATTCTAGTGCTAAACAATGTAAAGATTTATCCGGAGTATGTTCAAGTGTTGCCCAATATCCTTCAATTTTTTTCTGTTAGAACACTATGGGCCGTATTCATAGTTATCACTTTGGTCTAGACTATCTTCCCACTAACTTGGTCCGGACCAAAGGCGGTCTAACTTTTTGGTAATCATAGACGATAAAAAGACTCAGACCAAGTAAAGCCGTGGACCCACAGAACATATACTTAACCTCCCATGTTAATCGTTGGCAACACGAGGCGATCACAGTGCCCCTATTTTTGGGTGGCAAACTAAATTATGAAATTATAGATGAGTCGTATTTATTACACATTGGCTTCACTTACTTTTACATGTTTCGCGAACCATCGTCTGCATCGTTGGCTCTTATGCAACTAAAGCTTGATCCAGTGTTGTGGGTAGTTCTGGAGTTGCTGCTGCCATCTGTTGATTTTGTGATGAATTTAAATGTGGGGTTGTCTTCTGGAGGGATTTCAAAGTTCGTTAGTTGGTTTTTATGTTTTTCTATGCATATTCTCTCCCATATGACGAGTTCACTATGTTTTTGGACATATATTAGTAATTTGGTGCTATCTTCAATTTCATGATTTTCAGACCAGAAATGAGCTGCTATTGCAGACTTATCAATATTTTTGTATCTTAAGTGCCTAAAATGTTATTTCTTTCTAGTGCCTATGTTTCTTTCTGTCCTCCCTATGTAAATTTTTTCACAGTCTTTACACTTAATCTTGTAAATGCCTGACTTTTCTTCTGGTTTTATCTTATCAGTATTATTACTGTTATAGGTTTTTAATGTTGTAATTGTTTTTTGGTGCCAATATTATATTGTATTTCTTCAATATCTTTTGGAACTTTTTTGTATTCTTGCTGGCTGAGGGGTAGATTTACTAATCTGTGTGTGAGACTGTTGATTGTGGCATGTTTGTGTGGAATTGGGTTGAAACTATTTACTTTGATGCAATTATCTGTGTGTGTTGCTTTTCTATGAATACCAAATTCTAGTTTTTCATTGCTTTTTGTGATTTTAAGGTCCAAAAAAGGTAGAGTACAGACCTCTTCAGTTTCTACTGTGAATTGTATGCTGGGTTCTTGAAGGTTGAGTAGTTTCAAAGCATCATCTATTTGTTTGTAGTGTACTATTGCAAAGATGTTGTCCAATACTGTTAAATTTCGGTAAATTATGAAAAATCGCGCGAACAAAAGTTTTACGTTGCTGGAATACTACAGCTGTATTTTTCATGCTTGCTTAGCTGTCAGCTGGTGATATGTTCCAATACCGCATTGCTACAGATGCACAAAGATAATTATGTAAGCTATGAGAGTTGTGACTGCAGTTTCGAAGTTGTTGCATTTTCTAAAAGCTCACATAATTTTCTTATATAATCTGTAGCAGTACAGTATTGGAACACTCAGCTGAATCTTGCAGTGAATTTTCTGCATGGCATCTATATTATTTTCTTCTTCAATTAACTCAAAATGTTGTATTAACTTTCAAGGAATTAACAATAGGATGTGGTAATTGACAGAAAAATTTGAATAACAACATTGTTTTGACAGTTACTGCTTCCTTTTATTATTCTGGCTCATTAATATAACAAATTAATCTGACATTTACTTAAATAACATGAGTAATTAACTAAATCAACTACAAAGAATCTATAGAGCAATGCTAGCTATAACTCAAAACACTTAAGTGTGATGCAATGTGGCTAATTCATTTAATTACAAAGAAACTTTAGCAAAACATTCTGTGTAATATTACACACATTTGTGAATCATATGGATAACACAGTAACCTTTTTCATTTAAAACAAAGACACTAACATAAAACTGCAGCTATTGCACAAAGTGACATAACTGACAGAAATGATTGAATATTTTACAAATAAGCGTTAACGTAATGTTCTGTAATAATACTGTAGGGATTACTGAAGGGTTTAAAATGATGAATAACATGATAATTCATTGTATTACATGGAAAGTTTAGCATAACATTATAACACTTTAGCTATGTATAAAGCATAATACATGTTTCAATTTTAATGAGATTAGTTGCCCCAGGCATTACCTGGCATTTACCTAAGGTTAAGGAAAAACCTTTGAGAAAGAACCTCAAACATGTAATGAAATACACAAATAAAAGTACAAAAATACAAATCAATGTAATCACAGTATTACACTATACCATATCATTAAGCAGTTTGAGAGGAATGAGTGATTTTAGGCAAAAGATTAATCATATTAACTACTAGTCATCCAGAAACTGTAAATATTATACATTAAAAATAAAAGTTAAATGCAGCATTTGAAGAAATAACTTTTATTAGGCAATTTACTACTTCTATTACTGTCAATAAATTTGGAAATGTTGAAAATCTGGAAAACAATATCAAAACAACTACCACTTAATTTGTCAACAAAAACAAATACCAGAAAGGACTGAAATTATACTGATCTCAATATTTTCATCTTTTTTTAATGGCCTGTGGTAGCTGTCGTTTTTTCAAAAATGCTAATTTTGTTATCTTTAATGTATTTATAAATTAAAAAAGGGACACATGTCTTAATTATATCTATGTGCATTCCATGTTTAGCACATAGTCTTTGCTATCTGGAACTTTGAAAATTGAAATAAAATGATCCTCCAGAGAACTAGTATGGCCAAAATCATCCAAAAATGTATATAACTGATTGTGGAGGTTTTGTAATAGTAGCATCAGATTTTCGCTGGCATATTTTAACTTGGAGGTTTCAGTACCTCTGTCCTTAAATGTAAATAAATGTCACCGTGTTTCTGTGCATTTTATACACATGACACATTTTCGGAGACAAATAATCTAGAAACCCCGGTACCCAAAACACCCTTTTTCTTACTTACTGAAGCGAAAGCCACTGTTTTACTTGGGAACATACTGGTACACTGTCAAGAAGAGACTCAAACTCCACATCACCTTCACAACTGTCAGTATTTTTTGGAAGCACTTGAGCTGATTCATTTAAAGACGTTATCACTTCCATGTTGAAACCTAGTATTGCATGGTTTGGTACCACTCCCTGCGTTAACATACATCTCGAACCAACTGTGAAGTCTTCTTCCAAAAAATGGTATTTGCACACATGAAAGGAAGCACAACTTTCACTGGAAATTTTACAAATATCTTCCCACTTCTGCAGTATTGCTGGCTCCCAGGGAAATTTATAGAAGTGCACATTGGTATATACGCTGCATAGTCCTAGAGGCTGATTATAGCTCCTCCAACACTGTGGGAATTTGCAGGAATACTTCAGTCAAAATTTGGCACTGTGAATATCCTGTTAAGAATAAACAAACGTGTTGAAATATCCTAAACATAATCCTAAGCAAAAGAGATGTCCAATAATAAATTAATGAATGATAATATAGCCTGGCAGAAAGTAATGTACAACAGCGGCGTAGCTCTTAGCTATATGGACCATGGGCTGATTTGAACATCATTTCATTATTGTGTAAAGATGAAGTACTCCTGAAAAAATTTGCTTCTTGAAGTAATTGCTTCAGGCCTTCTGCATAAACTGAGAAGTTACAGCTTTGCAATTTCCAAAATTAACATCTACCAGATAAAGTGAACATGAAACATTCAATGCCATGGCCAGGATTTGAACCACGGATCTCCTGGTTTTCGTCCATTTGCTCTAACCTATTGAGCTACCATGGCCAACTTGCCGTCATGACATTAAATTCTCCATTTGACTCATAATTTCCGCGGTAGACCACTAGCGGCTCTCACATTCGACATACACCACTTGTGGCAACTTACTATTGTAAGTACTTGGGTCCCAGACTTCATCATTTAACTCTTATTATTTTAGTTAATTGATGGAAACTAACCATTTCTTTTACACTAGCCATATATAGGCTAAGGTTTTTGATAGATAAAGTCAACATGAAAATTCAATGTAATGGCCGGGATTTGAACTACGGATCTTCTGGTTTCCGTCCAGTTGCTCTAACCCATTGAGCTACCATGGTCAACTTGCCGTCATGACATTAAATTCTCCACTTTACTTATATATTGTCCCGGTAGACCACTAGGGGCTCTCGCATTCGAAAAGCTTAGCCTATATATGGCAAGTGTAAAAGAAATGATTAATATCCATCAATTAATTAAAATTAACATCTACCATTTCATTTAAAGTGGCAGCAACATAAAATACTAAAGAAATTACAACTTGTATCGGATGCAAATGAAATGGCATGCAATATGGCATGATTTTGTTGGTGGTATTTTAGATGGATATTCTTTAGAACCTATCTGCTGTAAAATATTCTCATGGGCCCTTTAGAAAGTCCATATTGCTATAAGAGTTTCTCCTATTGCACGTTTCAATGTTTTATGACTACAACCACTCCTTTATTAGGTATGGCATTCATGAATTCCAAATACAGCAACAAGCTATTCCAAATGCAATTAACATTGGTTTTATACCTGCAAGTGATGGAACATGACTGTAATCTCCAACAAAGTTCAGCTTCAATATTGGAACATTCACCTCTTGATTTTTGTACCTGAAAATAAAGTCAAAGTAATGTAATGCCAATAAGCTTTTAGTTTTCCGTGAATGGTTTCCACAGTAATAACATGTTATACCATCTTACAGTACAACAGCTATTCACAGTAGACCTCCAATAATAATGACAATTTTAGACACAAATAACTGATTATTCTCCATACCTGGAGTAAGTAGCCAAGATCACGGGATGATTTATTAAATGCTCTTTCTTCTACAGCAACTGAGGAATCCTTCCACATTGAAATTTTCAAGATGGTCAAACTACAGGATATCAAACCAGTACAAATTTAAAAGTTGTAGCAGAACCTGAATCAGCCAATCGCCTTCGTGATCAAGTATGCCAGCGCCTCTATTTTTGGGTGGCAAACTAAAATCTCGTGTTGCCATTTCTCCTATCTTCACCCCTTTGCGTGGACCAGCACGGAGCAAATGTTACACGACGTAGAAAGGTTCTTCTGCACATGCGCGAGTCCCATAGAGTGCTAAACAAAACTCAGTGTACCTACAAGTTTATAAATCTCTGTTGTAGTTTCACAGCTGTTTCTTAATCATTTTTACGGTTGCTTCTGCGGTTTGAGGTTCGGTAACAAAGTTTGGTGTGCTGTGAATATCGATAATATGAAGAAACGTGGTGTCAACTGGTCAGAGGAAGACCAATGTTTTCTCTACTCCAAAAAAAGAATGAACATTATAGAAAATAAATCCGTGTCGATGACTACAAATGTGAGAAAGGAGGGGGCATGGAGGGAAATTTATAATGAGTTTGCTGATAATGCAGCTTACTAATGCAGGTCAAAAGTGTTGTCTTGATATCCTCCTCTTGCATAATACCGAAGTGCTGTTAGGATTTGAGTGGCAATTGAGATACTCAGGCCTCGGTTATCGTCCCTGACATACAGGTTAGGATGAATCATTTCTGACGTTCACTTTATTATCTTTTATAAAGATTATTGTTGTTATTATTATTACTAGTGTGTATGGATTTATTAAAGCAAGTTAGTATTCAATTTATATGACACAACCTGTATAGCTGTGTTCTTAAATTGACTAAAGGCTATAATAGTGTGGATTAATTTATTAATAGTCTAGTTAGTACCTCGTTTGTATCATACAATCTGTATAAATTCATATGACATGGTTCTTTTGTGTATTTAACACTATCTGAACTAAAAATAAAAAAAAAAGATAAACCTGTATCCGCTTTTGAAGTTTAAGTCGTCATACTTCGCAATAATTTCTATTCTTGGTACATAAGTTTTCCTCAGTCATATTATTTCACGAATTCTATGTGCTACAGCTACATTCATCACTTCATTGTCGTCCATGTTGCAAAGATAGTCCGCCTTTAATTTACCCTTTGGAGGCGGACCAAAATTTGAGCCAGACCAATGTGTTTGGTCCCCGGACTATCGCTAATACCGGTTTATGAATAAGAAAATACATGGTCCACCATTAGTCCACCGGAAGTAGCAAGTTGGTCCGGACAAAGTCTGACTATGAATACGGCTCTATGAATTTTATTATTCAGTATAGCTGTTTCTATAAATCTATTGACAAGGTTTCCAACTATACTTCTACAAGGTGCCTTCAAATTACAACACCTATTTCTTTTTTTCAGGACTGGGACCAGAAAGGAACTTCTGTTTCTTTTAAAATACACGTGGATCTTTGTGAATATGTGACAGAGATGGCAGCACTGTACGGTGCATGGAACTCTAGTGGCAGCGACGAGTTAGGATTGCTTTTAGCATATAATCGATGTTGCATTCATGCCGTCATCACACGTCACCATCGCCTGACAATTTGCCAAGCATACAGCCTTGTGATCAGGAAGATGCAGACCTTTTCGCATTTTATCTTCATGCAGGATGGTGTGCACCGATCCCATGGAAATACCAATTTTGGTGATGATGTCTGCAACGCTCAATAGGCGTTCCTCCAAAACAACGTTCTCCACTCGCTGGATCATGTCGTCAGACCAGCTGGTGTGAGGCTGTGACTGTCTTGATTTGTCACACGATGTTCTGCCTTGAACTGTCGCACCCAGGAACACACATTAGACACATCCATGGTACCATCACCACATGCCTCACTCAGCTGGCAATGAATTTCAATAGGTATCACACCACGAAAATGGAGAAAATGAATGATTACACGCTGTTCTTGCAATGAAAACATCGCCATTTTAAGTATCAAAAACAGTTCTAACTCTCATCGCTACCACTAGAGTTCTATGCGCTGTACAGTGCTGCCATCTCTGTCATGCATTCACAAAGAGTCCACGTGTATTTTTTAAAAAAGAAGAAAAACAGAAGTTCCTATCTGGTCCCAGTGCTGAAGAAAAAAATAGGAGGTGTTATAACTTGAACGCACCTCTTATTTAGAGGTCGAATGCCAGAGAATATGTCTATAAGTTCCCTACACACTTTTCGGCAAAAATCCATTCTGACACAATGTAAGTATTGCACATAAATGTTCATTGCTGTAGAGTAAATTTTTCAACAGGCACTTAAGTTATGTACAAGGACTGTTCAATAAAGAATGATCATAATTTTTTTACGGTCATAATTTTTCGCACTAAAATTCAATCTTATTATATTCTGTTAGCTTAATGTGAAACAAACACACTGTAGCCGTTTCATTGTTGGTACTCCTGGTTCCTGCCTGTGAGAACCAGGCAAGTTGAGACATATTCAGTATCGCCTACCACTGCAATGGAGGTAACATGCAGTTAAAGTTTATCTTAGAGGAAGATCCGGAGTTTCAAACGTAATTACTGCTGATGAAACTTGGCTAAAGCATTTTGATCCTGAGAGCAAAAAGCAAAACTCAGTGTGGAAATCATCACCAACCCCCTAAAGAGCAAAAGTGGTTGCTTCTGCTGGGAAAGATATGATCATCTCATTCTTTGATATTCATGGAATGGTTTATCAGCATGTTGTACCTGCACACACATCAGTAACTGGACAATACTACAGGGATGTCTTGCAAACATTGCAAGTCCATATCAGGCACAAAAGACCACATTTCCGTGAAGCAGGCTGGATGCTGCACCTGGATAATGCGCGGCCGCATATTGCCAATGTTGTTGCAGAATATCTTGCAAAAATCAACGTGAAGCGAATCCCTCACCCTCCCTATAGTCCGGATTTAGCCCCATGGCACTTTTTTCTATTCCCTAACTTAAACGCCTTCGTGGGAGGCATTATCCATTATCAGAAGCAGTGGTGAAGGTTGCAGAGGCGATTTTGAAGGATCTCTCAAAAAATGGTTTCCAGCATGTCTTTGAAGACTGGCAGAAATGCTGGGACAAGTGCATCACATTCAGGGGAGATTATTTTGAGAAGGACCATCAAAATTATGAGGTTGAGTTAAGGTATGTTGTCAAAAAAAAAAAAAAAAAAAAAATTGTGATCATTCTTTATTGAACAGCCCTCGTAAATGATTTAATGCAGATTTAAATAATGAATCATGAACATAGAACACATACAAACAAGAATTTATTCAAACATTAAATACACACAGCTAGTGTGGAACAACAATTAATATCTTTTAATTTACCAAATAAGTGTTCTATTGTTAACTGATTAACTTATAATAAGCACAGACTGAAAACATGAAAATATGAAAATTATGACAGACTGCAAACATATGAAAATTATGACAGACTGCAAACATATGAAAACATATGAAAATTATGACAGACTGCAAATATATGAAAACATATGAAAGTATGAAAATTATGACAGTCTGCAAACATATGAAAACATATCAAAATATGAAAATTATGGCAAATACAATATCACTCTTTACCTCACAATCTGCTGGCTTCCTCCTGCCAGCCTTGTCGTTTTAGCATAACTTGGACTCTCCATATTCTAAGCTCAATGACCAGAAAGTGTCATCACACAGTTCTTTATGGTAACTTTGGAAACAACACAGAATACATATACATATATAACATGTGAGGAACTCATTCATCGTAATTGAAAAAACTATTTGCAGTTGGTTCTTTGACACTTGGTCACTTACATTGTTATATTATTGAGGGACTTGTTTCGGAAGCTGTTGCGTCCATTTTCAGCCTGTATCCCACTATCAATAATATAAAAATGTAAGTGACGAAGTGCCAAAAGACCAACTATAAATTGTTTTTTCAATGAATTTTGACGTCACTATTGCACAATCATTCAACATAGCTACAGGGTGTGTTTGACAATCATGTGAAACATTTAATTAGAAACACAGTGATGGGACTTTCGTGACTCCAAACCATACTGTATCACCATTGGCTTTTGATGCAGCAGAAATCCATTCACAGTGTCCAGAGCTAATGTGGCCTTTTCAATACCTGTTGGTAACAAACACAAGATATCACTACTGATGCAACAATCACAAATATTGGTTATGCAGTAAAACCTGCCTTCAACAGACCCCTGGTTAAGTAGAAATCTGTCTTAAAAGGAAATATTTCACTGTCCCATTAATTTAAGAGAGAAAAACATGCTGAATTCCCTTTATTAAAACGGAAACTGTCTTACACAGATAACAGAAATCAAATATGTAAAATATGAAGCTATTAACAGTGAAGCAAACAAATATATACAAATATAAGAATTTGTAACTTAAAACTTCACTTATCTTATAAGAAATGATGACAATTTTCTTATAAATTTTCCGGGATCACGATTTCATATAAATTTATACACATCTTCAGTCGGAAACAAAGCTGTCGCCATCATTAGGAATGATGCTTAATGAAGTAAAATTTATATCAAATAAAGAAAAACATTTAGTAAAAGTTAGTAACCCTATTTCATCTAGAATTTATGCTCTTCCTAAAATTCATAAACCTGGAAACAAAATGAGACCCATTGTAAATTGTATGAACTCACCAACTTATTTAGCTAAATGGCTACATAAAAAATTTAGTAATTTTGATAAATTTGAGAGTTTAAGTTTTAAAAATTCTTTTGAATTAGTTAAAAAGATTGACAATGTTATATTATTTAAAATTGATAAACTTTTTTCTTTTGATGTAACTGCCTTATTTCCCAGTATTCCTAGAGATAAACTTTTAATTTATTTAAAAAATTGGTTGAATTCAATAAACTTACATGTGGACTTGATAGTTGATTTTGTTACTGAATTTTGTTTAGATCAACATTTTTTCACTTTTAATGGTGAACTTTTTCAACAAACTTCTGGCTTAGCAATGGGTAATCCTCTTTCACCTTTTCTTGCTGATCTTTTTATGAGTTTTTTCGAAATGCAAGTCACTAAAGCATTCCCTTTAATTTTTAAAGTTTGGTATAGATATGTTGATGATATTTTTGCAATTGTTCCTGATAAACTCATAAAGGATTTTATTTATTCAAAATAAATATACTATTAAAAATTTATTGCATTTCTCTATAAAAGATAAAATTGCTAATAATAAAAAAATCTGGTATTTATCAATTTAATTGTTTCGATTGTGATAAAGTTTATATTGGAAAGACAAAACGTAATTTAGAAACCAGAACGAAAGAATATTTTCGTAACATTAAGTATAAACAGACTGATAAATCGGCCGTAGCAGATCATTTTTGGTCATTTAACCATGAAATAAATCCAAAAGTTAAATTATTAAAACAATTAAATGGTCCAATAGATTTAATGGTTTGGGAAAAGATATTTATTTCAAAAAACAAACATTGCCTAATGAATTTTGAAATACCAGCAGTCAATTCTGTTTTTAAATTTGTTTTATTTTCTGATTTTGGTAGTACTAACAAGAACATATCAACATCTAGCATTCCTAACGATGGTGACAGCTTTGTTTCCGGCTGAGGATGTGTAAAAGTTTTACATGAAATCACGATCCTGGACAATTTATAAGAAAATTATCATTTATTATAAGATAAGTGAAGTTTTAAGTTACAAAGTGTAATATTTGTATATAACAGAAATCAAAGTATGCATTTTAATGGAAAATTTCCAGTTTCAGAATGCAGAGTTTAGAACATTTTCAGCTACCCGGTGAAAAAATGCATTATCTATAATGTTTCAGTTGAAACATATCATATTGCTGCTACCTGACCTATCTAGGAGGGGGGGGGGTGTGCTAATGATGGTGCGATTACTGAGAAACCTGTCACAGTCATTCTTCACTGCATAGTTAAGCATAACAGACAGCATAACAGAACCCCTCTAAGCTTAAACAAAGGTGGTGGTTTATTACCTACAGTCACCATGGCTTCGAAAATAAGAATTGTACTAGATCTTAACACGAGAGTGAAAGTGATTTATACTAGTGAAAGAGATAAATTGAGTGTAAGGCAGATCATGAAGGTGGTCAACATAGGCAAAACTCAAGTTAATGATAGACAGAGTCAACATGAAAAATTCAATGCCATGGCTTTGAACCACGGATCTCCTGGTTTCTGTCCATTCGCTCTAACCCACTGAGCTACTATGGTCAACTTACCATCACAACATTAAATTCTCCATTTGACTCCTATATTTCCCCAGTAGACCACCAGGGGCTCTCTCATCCGAGATACACCGTTTGTGGCGACTTACTATCGTAAATACTTGAGTCCCAGGCTTCATCATTTAACTGTTATTTCAGTTAATTGATGGAAATTAATCATTTCTTCACACTAGCCGTATTCTTGCCCTAATGGAAAGCCCCACGGAGGATGCCGGGCGCCCTTCACGGGATAGCTCGGATAACTCCCTGGTTGAAAGAGGCCCGGGTCTTGTTCCTACGGGTTCAAGGCTAATGGGAGTAGAACCTCTGGACTCAACTAGCCGTATATAGGCTAAGATCTTTGATAGGTAGTCAAATGAAAAATTCAATGCCACGGTCGGTATTTGAACCACGGATCTCCTGGTTTCCGTCCAGTCGCTCTAACCCATTGAGCTACCATGACCAACTTACTGTCACGACATTAAATTCTCCATTTGACTCATATATTTCCCCGGTAGACCACTAGGGGCTCTCGCATCCCAAATAACACTGTTTGTGGCGACTTACCATCGTAAGTACTTGAGTCCCAGGCTTCATCATTTAACTCTTATTGCTAATTGATGGAAATTAATCATTTCTTCATACTAGCCATATAAAGGCTAAGAATTTTTGGCACTGAATTTTTCATGTTCTCTCTATCAAAGATCTTAGCCTATATACGGCTAGTGTGAAGAAATGATTAATTTCCATCAATTAACTAATATATCAAGTTAACAAGATTCTAAAGGAGTAAACAAAAATTCTGAAGTTGTGGAAAAATTTTGCCATAAAATAAAGAGAGAACATAAGAAAATTGAAAACCAAGACATTAGTAAAATAGTGAGAGAGTGGTTTGTTAGTGTTAGGGAAAAAAATCACCACATATTGGGCCCTATGTTACAGAAATATGCTAAGAAGATAGCTGAAAGACTGGGCAAGACTGAATTCAAGGCGTCCAATGGATGATTGGAGAGTTTCTGCAAAAGACATTAAGTACATTTATTTTCATTAACTTTGTGATAAATTAAATGACATTAACACTGAAACCATCACTGACTGGATTGCTCAATTACCTTCAATAACCTTGATGAAAATAGGCTACTTATATGAAAGCAAAAGCGCTGATTTCAGGAGTGTCAATGTTCTGGGGGTGTACCACATTCCATGTGAATGCAGAGTGCCATACATCAGACAAACCAGCAGGACCATAGCTACCAGAATTAAAGAACATGATAGAAGCATCAGACTGTTGCAACCTGAAAAGTCTGGGCTGGGGGAACATTGCTTCCAGCAAGATCACAGGGCTAGCTGCGGTCTCACTATTTTTGTGGCAAAATGCAGTGGCTACTGGAAGGACAGAGTCAAGGAGGCGTTGGCTATCTCGGCAGAGAGAGTCACTCTTAACCAAGATGCTGGACTACAATTTAGTGCTGCATGGAATCCTGCATTAAAACTTAAAAAAGAAAAAAAATCTGAGAGGTCTGCCACATTACACCATCGTGAGCCTGCTCGCTGATTGGTCCGCGCCATTTACCTCGGCAACCAGTATATATATATATATATATATATATATATATATATATATATATATATATATATATATATATATATATATATGGGTCGCCCCCCCTCCCGAAAGTCATTCAGCATCCTGAAGATGGAGAGATGCACACTCCCAAAACGTCTAGAACACGCAGATTTCATTTACGGTTTTTGGTTTCACGGTTTTCGTGTAACATATACCGTTTTTATGAAGTTTGATACTTTTTATATGTTGGAAACTATATGTGAGGGTCGGCTGATAAATCCAGAGCCCCTTACAATATAAAAATAAATTAAAAATCTTTTTTTTTTCTTTACTTCTCAACATAATCTCCAGAAAGGCATTTGTCACATTAGTATTCTAATTTAACTAAACCATCTCTGTGGTGTGATTTAACACAGTCTTCAAAATAGCTGTTTACCACATCAATGACCTCGTTGCTGTGAAATCTTCATCCTAAAAAAATAATTTTGAGGTTAGGGTCAGGTGCTAGATCTGGCAAACAGGGTATATGTTCAAACAATTCAAACTTTACTTCACATTTTAAGTTAATCAATGGAATCTAATCATTTCTTCACACTAGCCGTATACAGGCTAAGGTTTTTGATAGTGTCAACATTAAAATTCAATGCCATGGCCGGGATTTGAACTATAGATCTCCGTCTAGTCGCTCTTACCCATTGAGCTACCATGGCTGGCATTAAATTCTCCAGCTGACTCAATGGGTAAGAGCAACTGGATGGAAACCAGGAGATCCGTGGTTCAAATCCTGGCCATGGCATTAAATTTTTCACATTGACTATCTATTTAATTCACATATTTTCCCCATTGCAATGATGAACGATGGACCAGAGCATTATCATGAAGAAACAAGATTTTTTTCTTTGCCAAATGAGGTCTTCTTTTCACCTCATCACTCAAATGTTGCAATAAACTTGCATAGTAGTCACCAGTGATATTTTTACCGTTTTCCAAGTAATCAATAAAAATAATTCCCTGTGCATCCCAGAAAACACTCGTCATAATCCACTGTTTTGACTGTGATTTACTTTCCGGAGTACAGTGATATATCCAAGTTTCATCCATGATAATAAGCTGTCTCAAAAGTCACTGGGATTTTCATGGTAGAGCTTCAAATTCTTAACAGAAACAGTTTTTCTTTGCAACTTTTGATCAGGTGTCAACAAACGTGGCACCCATCTTGCACAGACCTTGTGAAAGCCCAAAACATGACTTAAAATATTACCTGCATTTTGTTTTGATACACTTACAGCCTCTGCCATCTCAAGAAGCTTTAATCTGTGGTCTTCCAACACTAAATGATGAATTTTTTCAATGATCTTTGAAGTTGTGACTTCTACAGGGTGTGAAGAGTGAGGCTAGTACAGCCCATTTTAAACTCTGCAACCCAACTTTTAATCATTGTATATGAAGGGACAGAGACTTTCAATGTACTGTCCATTTCCTGCTTGATTTCTTTAGACGTTAGGCCTTTCAAATTGAAGTATTCAATCTCAGCTCGTTTTTCCAAATCTTCCATTTTTGTGAAACCTCTACACTTGTCTTATTTAAAATGCTGTCATTCAAAAACTAAACAAGCTATTGGCCTGTAACTATGGATACAAGCTAGTCTAGAGTTAAACTGTATGATGCTACCCGTCAAACTGGCCCAGTGGCGCCATCTCTATGTGAAGCCCAGGACTTATCAGCCGACCCTCGTATAACTGTAGTATTTTTAAAAATTATTTTGTGATTTGTGAGAAAACCTTACGTGAAAGAAAAAAAATGGAAAGCGCCATTCAATTTAGCACATCCAAGTTAGTTAATATGACCTCTCAGATTGCAAATTTTGCATTCTGTATTTTATTTATACATAAAGCATGTGTTTTTACACACAACAAAAAAGTATTTTCAAAATTTATTTTGCAATTTTCAAGAAAAACTTCAGCAACAGAAAAAAATGGAAAGCACCATTCAATTTAGCACAACCAAGTTAGTCAATACGACCCCTCAGATCGCAAATTTGCATTCATTTATTTTATAATGCATGTGTTTTTACACCATAAACAGTAATTTCAAAATTTATTTTGAGAAACTCTTATGTGATAACAGAAAAATGGGAAGCACCATCCAATTTAGCACATTAAATTTAGTATATCATTTTTCAGACTGCAAATGGCAAACGAAAATTTTATTTTGCAGGACTGTGTAATTAGTCGAAGGATACAAACCTGAAAATATAGCAAATGGCAATGAGACAGGATTACTGTTCTGTGCATTACCAAAAAAGTCATTAAACAAAAGGTGAGAAATGTTCAGAAGGAAAACCATACACGGAAAGACTGACTGTTTTCTTTGTGGTTTTATGTCAGGTGAAATGGAAAAACGCCTTGTTAAATAGAAATCTGTCTTTAAAGGATATTTTCAAGAGCCCATTTGATTCTTTTTAAGACAGGTTTTACTGTATTAAATCAGGTCTTTACAGAAGTAAAACTATTTATAATCACATCTGATGTGTTACATTCACATCACTTTCTCTATCCACTAATATTTATTTTTCTATTTTCTATAAACTATTGTTACAGAAGCATATTTTTCTATCTACTTTACAGACAGCACAGAAAGTATTCGAACACCACGAAAACTTTAGGGAAAATTAGTATTATGGACAATATTTAAATGATTAATTAAAGTTGACTGACTCAAAAGAAGGCTTCCTCAAAATAATTTACATTTTATACAAAAAGAGCAACAATGTATAAATGAAATGGCACTTCTATAAAAATAAAATTAAATTGCCAATTTGTAAGCCACGAAAAGTATTCGGACATTCGCAAAAAAAAATATACAATACAACAAAAATGTTGCTAGTCAGTACTTCGTTGGGTATCCCTTAGCTTTAATTATAGCCTCTAGTCTCCTTGGTAAGGAATGGACAAGTTTTTTAACCTCCACCTTTGGTATTCAGTTCCATTCTTCCAAAACAGCAGTTTTCAATGCTTATTTGTTGGAAATTGCCCTTTTTCTTACGCGTTTCCCCAGTATACTCCACTCTTGTTCAATAAGATTAATATCTGTAGATTGAGGATGGGTATGAAGCTGTTTTGGAACATTGTATAACATCCACAGTCGTGTATTAAGTGTAGCGTGTTTTGAGCACTATCCTGCATAAACATCCAGTCTTCTTGCTGGCCCATTTTCTCCACATTGGTATCCAACTCTTGCTTAAGAATGCCGATGTACTTCCTGTGATCCAATATTCTCTCGATAACATGCAGATTGCCGACACTTGATGGGCTTATACAACCCCAGACAAAGATGGATCCTCTGCCATGCTTTACTGTGGAAACAAGGTTTTTGGCTCCAGCTCCATATTTTGTTTTCCTCCATACTTTGTGACTGCAATCAACACTGAATATCTTAAACAAGTTCTCATTTGTCCATACAACTTTTTCCCAGAAGTCCACATCCTTATCACAAGACTTATGAACGAATTCTAGCATTTTTTCCCATTTTGTGGACTGACATAGAACTTCTTATGCGCTACTCTGCCATTGTACCCTTTCTTATTGTAAACAGTTCTTACAGAGCTCGCTGAAACATTAATTCCTGCCTTCTGCAACAATCTGGGGAACAGTCATTCGTGGATCCTTTTTAATGCAGCGAAGAATGATACTTTCGTCTTTAGTCGTAAGGACTTTACATCCACCACTCCTGGGTGTACCTAGAATAGACTTTCTGGTTCCCGCTGTCAATGATGGATTGAATAGCTGACCGTGGTCTCCCTACTATTTGAGATATCTCTGAAAGTAACCAAGGCTTCGCGGGTGATCAGCCGTGTCAAATTAATAAATGTCAAGCTTTTGGCCATTGCAAACTCCATGGTCTTCTTCAGGATCTGATGATTTTTTTTTTTTTTTTTTTTGCGATGTTTATTTATTTTAGAGGTGTTAATAGGGTACATAGTTTTTATTAGCTGCTTTATCTTAGCCTGTCGGGGTTCCGCTAAGAGCACCCCCATTAGTCTAGGTGCTGTTGCTGTGCAAGCTGCCCATAGCAGCTGCAGGTAGGGGAATGCAGGCCAGGCGACGGCCATGACCCGAAGGCCCTGACCGTGGTGCGTGGATAGTAGGGAGCTTTGATGGCTACTTGAGCCGGGGGGTTTGTTTGTAAGTCAGAAGGTGCTTTTAGTTGTCAGGTCTGGGGGGCGGTTTCCAGGCTCTTGTGAGGTAGGTTTCAAGTCCGTGTCTTAGTCTTTGCTTGTCAGTTGAGGTTGCTGTTGGCGGTTGGAGTACTGTCAGTCGTGCAGAGAGTTCAGTCTGGGAGGAGATGATCTTGTCGAGGAGTGAGGTCATGTTGTTGAGTTGAGGGAGTTGTGCAAGTCTGGCGTCTAAAGTGTCCTGAGGTCGTTCGTTAAGTTGAGCTTTGATGCGTTGCATCTTACGCTGGAGTGAGGCTAGGATGACTTGTTGCTCGTTGGCTTGGTGTTCTGTCTGTTGTAGTTGGGTGGTTATGTTGTCTGCTGTCTGTTGAAGCTGTGTAACTGTGGGGGAGAGTCGGTCTGGTGTGGTAGTTCCGTTCGTCAGTAGTCCGTGGATGGAAGTCAGTCGGTCTTGCAAGTCAATGAGGGCGGCGTGATTGGCGTCTTGTTGTTGGGCTGCAGCGGTGACGGCTTCCTCCAGGTTGCCCAGACGTATGTTGAGGTTAAGGACCTCAGAATGGAGGTCCTGAACTGCTTCCACTGGAGGCCGGTGGTTGGCGGCGTGGAGTGTGGTTGTCAGGAGCTCCTCGTGGGTGTGAAGTCTGTTGGTGACACCCTGCAGGTCCTCTCGGAGGCAACAAAGGGCTTGCTGCAATCCCACAGGCTCGTTGGCGGCTGCCCTCCGGGGGACTGTGTCCTGTGAATCTCCGCGTGGATAAGCAGGGCACTGCGCCTGTCCTGTGAAATGGCCAAGGCCATTGCAAGTGGCACAGTACCTGCGGCGGCGGCGGAGATCGTGGGCTCTGCAGGATGCCGTTGTAGTTGGGGATCTGCAGTAGTGGCACTGTGGAGGCACGGTGCACGTGTCGGCGCTCGCCTCTACTTTCAGGCGCTGGCCCAAAATGGGCAGGCCCGAGATCATGGCAGCATCGCGATCTTGAAGATGCCCAAACCGCAAGCGCACACAAGTGGTTGGTCCCCTTCGTGATGCGATGCGAGTGGCACTCAGAACTGAGGGCCACTTCTGTGATGCCGCTGTGAGAAGAAATCTCGCAGGGAGGTCGCGAGGTGCTCCGACAACTACTGCTGTGAAGCTAGTCGTAGTAGTACTGGCTGTAGTCGGATGATGTGGTGCTGGCGGCTGGGTATCTGCGACGATGGGCTGTGGTGGTTCCTGCGATGCTGCGACTGGTCGACTGGTGCTGGGAGCTCCAGCAGTCAGGTGATGCGGCAATTGACTGGGCGCCGGGCAGACATCTAGTGTGACGGGGGAAGCGGGCCTGGCCGCCCAGAACTTCCCCTGCGGTGTGGCGGGAGGCTCCCTCTCGACTGCCGGCACCAGCAGCAAGGCGGGAGACTGCGCTCGAGAGCTGGCTGGCGAGGGTTGCAATTAAGGCAGCTTCGCACTGGTGCTGGGAGCTCCAGCAGTCAGGTGATGCGGCGATTGACTGGGCACCGGGCGGACATCCAGCTTGACGGGGGAAGCGGGCCTGACTGCCCAGAACTTCCCGTGCGGTTGGGCGGGAGGCTTCCTCTCGACTGCCGGCACCGGCAGCAAGGCGGGAGACGGCGCTTGAGAGCTGGCTGGCGAGAGCTGCGGTGAAGGCTGCTTTGCTGCCTAGCTCTGCTTCCTGGATGCTGTCTTCTTCTTTCCCATGCTGTGTGGTGTTTCCTCCTCAGAGTCTTCGGCTTGAGACTGCAGGCTACAGCTTAGCCGTGCGTGGACAACAGCCATTAGGAACACCTACAATTACAGCAACCCTAGTCACCCTGGAAAAAGAACGGACCTCCAGGAAAACACCTTGGCAAACAGCGAACACAGCAACTCTAGTCACACTGGACAGAAGACCAACATCCAAGAAAACACAATAGCGGACAGAAAATATAGCTCAAACCAACCGGCCTGATCACAGATCATCACCCGCTCATTGACCAGGGCAGCACAAGCCCCACCCATCATTTGATTGTATATAGTGAGAAGAATTCAGTCATTTCATCAGATCCTGAAGTAGGCCATGGAGTTTGCAATGGCCAAAAGCTCGACATTTATTAATTTGACACGGCTGATCACCCGCAAAGCCTTGATTAGTAATGCTCGCCGTGAAAGCTTCAAGTCTTCAATCTCTGAAAGTGTTTTGAATTCATTATGTAGTTTAATTACTATATTTCTCTCTTCTGGCACAGTTTCTTTCCCTCTTTGGCCCATTTTAAGTTATTTCCACAACCTCTGTTTTCGATTTCAGACTGGTGCATGCAGACCACTTGCTATGACACAGCTGAATACGGACTATCAAGAAAGGAGTTACCTTATATTATAACCATAGTATTCAATCTGGATACCTTGGTGTATGAATACTTTTTGTGCAGAATTTATGTTATCATCTAATATTACTGTAGAAAACTACTGATTCTAGAAAACTTTCCACAAAAATTATGGTAGGAATAAGTAAACAAAGATACAAACCATATAATTTTACAAGTTTACTAAGTTTCATGAATAATTATATTGAACAGCACAAATTGTTTCTTCATTAGGTGGTGTAAGAATACTTTCTGGGCTGACTGTATATTAGTAATGATAGTTCCATTACACGTTACACTGTAGGTACAACAGGGGTACTGGAGGCTGAACTAATAGACAAATGTGCAAAAGTAGGTCCCTATATGCTGAGTTTGAAATTTCATATTTTTCATTCAAAATATGTATACAGAGGTATAAAATCAAAGCAATGAACATCTTGGAAAAGTTAAATAGCACAAAAAATTGACAAATTGCATGATTTAATTAAATCTAAATTAGATGTGTAAGTTTTTGTTTATATAATACAGTTTTCCAGATATACTCCATATACAGTGTAAATTGGGTTGGGGTAAATTTCTTGAAAATCTGTTGCAACCTTTGCTCAATTTCTTCTCGGGAAGCCAGCCAAATGAAAAGACGATTAGAAATCGACGTTTCGGGAGTGAGCATCTCTCCCAACATCAGGATATTTATTAAATGTTATAACAACAAATGAATCACTGGATATAACACAAATATAAACAAATACAAAACACTATCAAACTATGCAACAGTTAATGGGAGCAGAGAATTAAGGAGGCTTTGACCATTTCCTCTGAGATGAGCATTCTTGATCGTGATGCTGGATTTCAGTTCAACTCCTCTTGGAAACCGGCCTTAAAAATGGAAATTCATTGACTTAAGAAGCACAGATCAGTACAGCTTGATAATCAAGTTAAGTAGTTACTCAAAGTATAAACTTGAAAGAAGCGTAGGGACAGTGAAGCACAAATTAGCACAAAAGTGAATCGAGAAGATATTGACACATTGCTTCACTCACACTGTTTATTCACAGGACATGTTTCAAGAGCTTTTGCTCTTATCATCAGCTGGTACTCGATTAGTGTAAATTGTAGTGGTTTCCTCTTTCTCCGTATCATCAATAGATGGCGTGATGTTCTTGTCAAAGATGTCCGGTGGTGGAGTTTCAAAATTCATGACTATGACGATTTTTGTTAATGAAGATTTTTTCCCATACGGAAAGGTCTATGGGGTGATTAATGTATTTTATTAGAGATGTTTCCCAGTTGAGTTCATGTCTAGTATTCAAAAAATGAAAAGCCACTGCTGATTTTTCTGTTTCACCATTTTTAATATTTCTTATATGTTCTTTAGTTCTGATGTTAATATTTCTTTCTTTTTTTTCTATATAAATTTTAGGGCAAGTTTTACATTTGATCTCATAGATTCCTGGTTTTTCTTTGGCAGTGATTGAATTTTTGGGAGAGCCTTTTAACAAATTTCTGATATTAAACCTGTTTTGAGGTGCAAGAATTATGTTGTGTTGTGTTGTGTTTTAAGAAGATAGAAGTTATAAACCAATTACAGAGGAAGTAATTACAGAAGAGTATTCAGATTCAGACAGTGTTGATGAAACAGCTGTGGTTATGACCCATGCACAAGCAGTAGCAAACATAGAGGAATTGATGCTTTATTTTGAGTCAAGTCGAAACATTGCCAAATAAACTTATAATTTTAAAGCAGATGCAAGATTACACTGTTCATAGGCGATACACTAAACTGAGACAGCAGAAGCTCACTGCCCTTTTTACTACTGACTAGTTTGTAGCTATATTGCGCACAGTGCAAATACCTGGACTATTACAATAAATACAGTGTATGTATTTTTAGGTGAAAGTGTGCCGATAGTAATTTCTAAGCTGCAATAAAAATAAAATAAGTAAAATATGAAGCTATTAACAGTGAAGCAAACAAATATATACAAATGTAGCAATTTGTAACTTAAAAATTCATTTATCTTATAAGAAATAATGACACTTTTCTTATAAATTGTTTGGGATCGCGATTTCATGGAAATTCTTCCACATCGTCAGCTGTAACCAACAAAGAAATATAGTAAATAAATATAGTATTAAAAATAAATAAATATGATATTAAAAATTTATTGCATTTCTCTAAAAAAAGATAAAATTCCTAATAAGAAAATCTGGTATTTATCAATTTAATTGTTTCGATTGTGATAAAGTTTATATTGGAAAGACAAAATGTAATTTAGAAACCAGAACGAAAGAATATTTTCCTAACATTAAATATAAACAGACTGATAAATCAGCCGTAGCAGATCATTTTTGGTCATTTAACCATGAAATAAATCCAGAAGTTAAACAATTAAATGGTCCGATAGATTTAATAGTTTGGGAAAGATATTTATTTTAAAAAACAAACATCGCGTAATGACTTTTGAAATACCGGCAATCGATTCTGTTTTTCAATTTGTTTTATTTTCAGATTTTGGTAGTGCTAACAAGAACATATTAACATCTAGCCTCTGTAACGATGACGACAGCTTTGTTGGTTCCGGCTGACGATGTGGAACAATTTCCATTGAAATCGCAATCCCAAACAATTTATAAGAAAAGTGTCATCATTTCTTATAAGGTAAGTGAAGTTTTAAGTTACAAATTGTTATATTTGTATATATAATAAAAATATTTTTATGACGTTGTACATGTTTTTATATAGATCATTAGATCACGTACACATTTATACCCCACCTTTAACTGCAATGGTCATATATAATCTTTCTGTCATTCTCTGGATAACCTAGATTTTCATAAACATGGATCAGCCCTGGTCCCAGTTGATTGCAGGTAAACAAGGTTCTACTGTGTGTCTATTCTTCAAAGTAGAATAAATATTTATCTCATAACTTTTCAACATAAGATAACTCTTATACTGCTTATTGACTCCAAACATGTCACAATGGTTTTTGAAACAAGCTGACAATCAACAAAACTAAATTATTCCTTTGTGAGAGAATAAAACTTACTTGGGAATTTTATGAATGCTTGACCCTTCATTTTTCCTGCCATGAGCCTGTAAGTGATTTGATTACTTCCAGGATCTTCCAGATGGGAAAACACTGATATCAAATCCAACTCCGTTACTTTCTTAGCCAAATTCTTCACAAACAGAATCTGCAATTGTTATTGCAATGTTTAGAAAAGATTCATAATCAAAACATTTTATTCTGTACCAGATTATCTCAATGACAAATTAACCTTATAATGCTTATGTAGCTCTTTAAATAGAATCTAGCTGCTTTAATGACAAATTATTGCCAATTTACCTTTGATGGCTATTGAGAAGCTATTTAAATGTATATGTACCAGGGTGAGTCAAATGAAAACCTTAAATATTTTTTTTAAATATTTATTGTGCAAACATGGTGCAAAGCTGTATCACTTTTCAACATAATCTCCCCCACGCTCAATGCAAGTCCTCCAATGCTTACAAAGTGCAAAAATGCCTTTAGAAAAAATTCTTTTGGTAGTCCGTGCAACCACTCATGCAAGGCGTGGCATACCTCTTCATCGGAACGGAACTTCTTTCCTCCCATTGCGTCTTTGAGTGGTCCAAACATATGGAAATCACTTGGGACAAGGTTTGGCAAGTATGGATGAGGAGACACTCAAAACTTAGGTCTGTGATTGTTGCAACTGTTGTACGGGCAGTGTGGGGCCTTGCATTGTCAAGTTGCAAAAGGACACCCACTGACAGCAATCCACGTCGCTTTGATTGCAGGCCGCAGATGATTTTTTAGGAGATCTGTGTATGATGCACTGGTGACAGTGGTCCCTCTAGGCATGTTATGTTCCAAAATGATGCCTTTTTCATCCCAAAAGAGAGTCAGCATAACCTTCCCTGCTGATGGCTCTGTTTGAAACTTCTTTGGTTTTGGTGATGAGGGATGGCGCCATTCCTTGCTTGCTCTCTTCATTTCCGGTTGGTGGAAGTGATCTTGCAAGGAAGCCATCACCTTCCCATTTAAAGCGCCGAAGAAGTTCTTCACAAGCATCAATACGTTCTCTCATTTCAGGAGTCAGCTGCCGTGGCACCCATCTTGCAGACACTTTGTGAAGCTGCAGCACATCATGCACAATGTGGTGTGCTCACCCATGACTAATCTGTAAACTTGCTGCAATGTCATTCAGTGTCACTCAACGGTTTTCCTTCACTATGGCTTCAACTGCTGCTGTTCTGTGGAGTCACAGCTCGTTGTGCCTGACCTGGACGTGGAGCATCTTCCACTGAAGTCACAGCATTTGCAAACTTCCTACTCCATTCGCAGACTTGCTGCTGTGACAAACATGCATCACCGTACTGAACCTTCATTCGTCAATGAATTTCAATACGTTTCGCACCTTCACTACGCAAAAACCGAATAACAGAACGCTATTCTTTCCTGATGCAAGTCTCAAGTGGGGCGGCATCTTTATACTGATACGGCGATGGTATGTGTGCATCTGCACTATGCTGCCACCTACAGGGCATTCTGCAAGCTGTTTATAGCATGCTTACCAACTTACAGGATAGCAGCACAAAGTTTCAAATTTTTATTTCAAATTTAATGTTTTCATTTGACTCACCCTCGTATTAAAGAACTGACAATAAATGGCATCGATTGCAAATCCCATGGAAAATGTTGAAAATTAAAAAACTTAAAACTACAAATAGTATTTGTAGATAAACATTTGCTAGTTTCTGATTTTGTATCATGTATTATTATCCCTGCCTTGTTTTACACATTGCCCTATATAATGTATGTTTTATGTTCAATAGCCAAGTATATATGCTGTTAACTTGGCAAGCTCAATGTTCACGGGCCTTTGTGGCTACACTGAATGCAAATCAATCAAACTTAAGCCAATCTAGTCCACATGGGAAAATATTTTAATTTGCAAACACAAGGACCATCCTATAACATTTAAAATTCTGATATCCTGGCGAATTTCATTGTTCTGCCATTAGAGGGAAGGCTGCCACTGGCAACAATAATTAGTAGCAGTAGTCAGACCCTCAAGTGTGAAACTAGTCCCTCATAACTGAAATATCTTTCTACGATGGTTGTTCAATAACAAATTATCACATTTTTTTTTTTTTGACAACGTACCTTTACTCACCCTCATAATTTCGATGGTAATTCTCAAAATAATCTCCCCTAAATGTGATGCACTTGTCCCAGCGTTTCTACCAGTCTTCAAATACATGATGTAAACAATTTTTTGAGAAATCCTTCAAAATCGCCTCCGCAGCCTTCACCACTGCGTCTGATGATGGATAATGCCTCCCACGAAGGCATAGGGAATAGAAAAAAGTCACATGGGACTAAATCCGGACTATAGAGAGGGTAAGGGATGCACTTCACGTTTTTTTTGCAAGATATTCAGCAACAACATTGGCAAAATGCAGCGGCGCATTATCGTGGTGCAGCATCCAGCCTGCTTCACAGAAATGTGGTCTTTTGCGCCTGATATGGACTTGTAATGTTTTCAGGACATCCCTATAGTATTGTGCAGTTACTGAAGTGTGTGCAGGTACAACATACTGATAAACCATTACATGAATTTCAAAGAATGACATGACCATAACTTTCCCAGCAGAAGCAACCACTTTTGCTCTTTTGAGGGCTAGTGATGAAGGAGATTTCCACACTGAGCTTTGCTGTTTGCTCTCAGGATCAAAATGATGTAGCCAAGTTTCATCAGCAGTGATAACGTTTTAAAGAAACTCCGGATCTTGCTCTAACATCAAATTTAACTGCATGCAGACCTGCATGCAAATGTCCTTTTGTTCAGGAATCAACAGTCTTGGAACCCATCGTGCACGAACATGTCTCATGTGTTTCTGTCACCAACATGTGGGTGGCATCCAATGAAATGTACAGAATTTCAGAAAGTGATCTTGAGGTAATTTGTCGACCCTCTCTCACAATGGCAGCAGCAGTGCTGATGTTTTCTTCCGTAAGAGCAGTAACGGGAGCACAGGGTCCACCTTCCTTTGAAATTGATTGTCTCCCCTCTTTAAACATTTTAAACCACCTTCGAGCTGTGCTGTAGGGAAGAACAGACTCTCCATAGGCCTCCTATAACATTGTATAGGCCTCAACTGAAGATTTGTTGAGACGAAAGCAGAATTTCAAAGCCCATATTGTTCCTCGCGTGTTACCTCCATTGCAGCGGTAGGCGATAATGAACGTGTCTGAACTTCTTCCAATGTTTAAGGACTATGATACAATGAAGCACAAAATTAAATTAATGTCTGAACTTGCCTGGTTCTCACAGGCGGGAACCAGGAGTACCAACAATGAAACTATTATAGCATGTTTTTTCACATTAAGCTAACAGAATATAAGATTGAATTTTAGTGCAAAAAATTATGACCACAAAAAAATTATGATCATTCCTTTTTGAACAGCCCTTGTATCATTAAAATGTATACTGAGTAATCTAACAAGTGACTGATGTATAAATATTTTAAAAGTTTGACTCAATATTCATTTTAATTATATTGTGACTTTGTGGGTTCGTAAAATGAAAAATCCAATTGCACCACTCAAAAATGTTCATTTCCACCAAATTACAATCGGAACACTTGCCGATTAAACAGAATTACGTAATGCACACAATTACAATTCACCAGTTCGTCTGTCACAGGTTCACTGCACGCAGTTACGTTCCCTCACTGGGCACTCCTCACGCTGCTCGCCAAGAACTGAACTGAACTCACGGTCGCATCGTCCCTCTATTTATAGATGGCTAAATGCTTCTAGAGAATTCTTTACCATGGAGGGGGAAAACATTCTCGAGGTTTCGCGTTCTTTCAGGCGGCAGCAGGAGGAGGAAATGAAGATTCAGCAACCCCTGTGGTTTCCCTTCCCTCCACTCTGTCACGCCTCTGCAGGCAGTACCAATGCCACATGCCCCCCTCCACCGGCCTTCCCCTGCATTTATTGATCGGTGCCGTAGAGCTTGCCGATTGGGTAACACTGCTCCCTCCTCAAGGCTGGTCGTCCCGAAGAGCACCATCGTAGCGGGCCAGGCGATCCAGGTGTACCACCATCTTTCCTCGGGGCACCTTCTGGATGCGGTAGACCACATCGTTAATCCTCTTCACCACACGGTACGGTCCTTGCCATGGCTGCTGAAGCTTCGGGCAGCGTCCCTTGGTCCGGGTAGGGCGGTTCAACCAGACCAGGTCACCTTGCTTGAACCCTTGGCTGTTGGCTTGCCTGTCGTATCACGTTTTCATGCGGTCGCTCGCCTTCTGGATGTTCTGGCGAGCCATCTCGTGCATGTCGTGGAGGTGGTCCACCAGGTTCTCCACATACTCGGTCGCTGGCTGTTTCAGCCCCGGAGGGCTTCCAAAAGCCAGGTCACAAGGGAGGCGAAACTCTCGGCCGAACATTAAGCTGGCTGGTGTCATCCCCGTGGTGTCGTTTGTTGACGAGCGGTAGGCCAGCAAGAACAGTGGCACCTTGACGTCCCAGTCTCACTGATGGCTGGCCACGACCTTCCTCAAATGTTCCTCTAAGGTCTTGATGTAGCTTTCGACCATGCCATCCGGCTGGGGATGTAGAGGTGTTGTGGGGGTCTTGTTAACCCCAAGTCTCTCTAGTGACTCCTTCATCAGGTTGGACTCAAAATTGCTGCCTTGGTTACTAGACAGCTCTAACGGTACCCCAAATCGGCAGAACACTTGCTCCACGAGGCAGTCTGTGATTGTCCTTGCCTCTTGGTTCGGGATAGAATACACCTCCGGCCACTTAGTGAAGTAGTCCACGACCACCATCAGGTATTTGTTGCCTCGGTCGGATATTGGGAACGGTCCAGCAATGTCAACGGCAATCCGTTCGAATGGCGCTCCGATTTTGTACTGCTGCATGCGACCCCGGCTCCTTGTCTGGGGGCCGCGACTCGCCGCGCACACGTGACACTGACGACATCATCTCTCAGCATCTGTCCGGAGTCTCAGCCAGTAGTAGCGCTGCCATAGTTTGTCAATCGTTCGGTTCGCTCCCAGGTGTCCTCCTGAAGTACCGGTGTGCAATTCTTCCAAGACTTCCGGGACCTTATTCCGGGGAAGTACCAACTGTTCTCTCTGCGTCTTCCCATCGGGTGATTCCCATACCCAGAACAGCACGCCTTCTCTGGTCTTCAACGAGTCCCATTGGGCCCAGTAAGACTTGTAGGTGGCGCTCCTCGGTGCGATGTCCTCCCAGGTTGGTCTCGTCCCTGCCTCCACTTCCCTCAAGAGTGGCCCCAATTCTGCGTCCACCAGCTGCTCCCTCCTCAGGCCTGCGCTATCCCAGCCATCCGCAGGCGCTGCCGTGACTACTCGAACTGCTGCGGCACGCTCCTCCTCCACACTTGTGCATTGGCCGCACTCTTCTGGACAGGGTCTTCAGGACATAGCGTCTGCGTTAGCGTGGCTCTACCCTCTGCGATGTTCCAAGGTGAAGTCGTACTCATGCAGCCTCTGAACTAAACATGCTGTCTGGCCTTCCATGTTCTTTAAGCTCAATAGCCAGGTTAGGGCGGAATGGTCAGTCCTCAGGTGGAATGGCTGACCGTACAGGTACTTGTGGAAGTGCTCCAAGGTCTTTACTACCGCCAATAATTCTCGCCGGGTGATGCAGTAGTTCTTCTCTGCCTTGGATAGTGTCTTGCTGTAGTAGGCTATCACCTGCTCATGGCCGTCCTGGATCTGCGATAGGACGCCTCCAATGCAATGGTCGCTGGCGTCGGTGTCCACAATGAAGGTGCCACCTGGTTGTGGAAATCCCAAAATTGGAGCGCTGAACAGGGTCTTCTTCAGGTGCTGGAAAGCGTCTTCGGCGTCCTCCGTCCACATATAAGGCCGGTGTTCCTCGGTCAGGCAGGTGAGGGGTTTGGCGATGTTAGAGAACCCCTTTATGAAGCGTCTGTAGTAACTGCACAGCCCCAGGAAACTGCGCAACTCTTTCTTATCCTTTGGGCGAGGCCAATCTCTCACAGCCTGCGTCTTCCCTGGGTCTGTGGCCACTCCGGTTGCTGAGACTATGTGGCGCAAGTAGTTCACTTCCTTGCGGAAGAGCTGGCACTTATTCGCGTTCAGCTTCGAGATTGTCGCCTGCAATCTCTGTAACACCTTACTCAGATTCTCGAGATGGTCTTCAAAAGTCTTACCAAAGATGTTGATGTCGTCCAGGTATAGCAGGCAGGCGTCGTAAGTCAGTCCTCTCATCACTGACTCCATGAGGCGTTGGAAGGTAGCTGGTGCATTGCAGAGGCCAAAGGGCATAACCATGAACTGCCAGAGCACTTGGCCTGTCGAGAATGAGGTCTTCTCCTTGTCTCTCGGATCTAGAGCTACCTGCCAGTAGCCCGACTTCAGGTCCAGGGTCGAGAACCACTGTGCACCAGCTAGCGTGTTCAGGGTGTCGTCAATCCGGGGTAAGGGGAAACAATCCTTCTGTGTGACAGCGTTCAACTTTCTGTAGTCTACGCAGAAGCGCAGCTCGCCGTTCTTCGTCACCAAGACTACAGGTGAACACCACGGGCTGTCGGACTCTTCAATCACTCCCCTGGATCCTCCAGCCTGTCCTCCAGATGTCCTCCAACATGTCTCGTACCGCCCCTTGTTTTGCCAGTGGAACGCGTCTAAGTGGTTGCAGAATAGGACGAGCGTCCCCAGTGTCGATGCGGTGAAGCACTTTGTCCGCTGATACCGTCTCAGCAGTTGTCGAACTTTCTCCAGCTGTTCTGCGGTCAGGTGGTCGGCCGCCCTCTCCAGTAAGCCTTCTAGCCGGGACCCCAGGTGTTGCGTCAGCACCGGCTCCTGTGTCTTGTCGATTGCTGTTACGCTCACCACGGACTCGCACGTTCCCAACTCTGTCCCGGCCTGGACGTCATGATCGGTGTCCGTTGGATTTAGCAGTCTCACTGGCACCTTCTCTCGGCATGGCAGCAATGCCCTGGCTACACACAGTCCGCGTACAGGTGTCTTCTGGTCCAGCATCATGTTCTTGGTTCTCTGGCCTTCCAGTCGCGCCGTCACTACCACTTCGCTCCTCGCGGGGACAACTACGTCTACGTTCAAGACGACCCTGCAGATTCCAAGGCGCTCTTCGGGTTGACGGAGTATAACCTCTTCTCCGTTGAGCCACAGGACCTTCCTGCCTACGTCGACCGTCGCCTCATGGCTCCTGAGGGCATCCAGTCCATGAATCACCTCTTCAGCCACCTTCGCGACGAACACCCACAGACGTACGGTACTCCTTCCCAAGGTCAACTTTAGCAGGGCCTCCTTCTCCACATGCAAGGTGTCGCCTGATGCCGTCACAAGCTGGTATGGTCGGCTCGGCTTCCTCATCGGCAAACCCTTTGTCACGTCAGGTCTGATGATGGTCACGACTGCCCCGGTGTCCACCAGCACGCGGCACGACTTCCCTCTCACCCAACCGTCCGCGATGAGGCTGTCATCCATACGTCGGCTGATGGCGCGCAGTGTCACTCGAGGGGATGGTGGTGATGGCGCCGATGTGCCCCTCTCCACGACGGCACTTACTCGTTTTCCGGCTGCTCTTCCTGGTGTGGGCAGTCTCTCTCCAGGTGTCCGGGCTGTCCACACCCCCAACACAGGCCACTAGGTCTTCGCCAGCGTCCCTCGGCTGGTCTTCTGTCTCCGGTGTAGCGGATACTCCTCGTTCTCGACTTCGGGATAGCTGTTACCTTGGCCGCCTCCATCCTTAATGCTGCCGTTAGCGCCTCGAGGATGGTCTTATAATCGCCGAGCATTAGGCGCAGACGAATCTCTGTGTCCCGTACCCCGTCAACGAATGTGTAGGCAGCTTCCCGGGATACGATCTGGTGGGAGGTCGACTAGGGCCTTGCTAGCCAGTTGTTCAACTGCCAGGGCGAACTCCTGCAGCGTCTCCCCTGGCTGCTGTGACCTTGCCTTTAGCTGGCTGCGGTACGCTGCGGCTAAACGGTGGTTTCCAAAACGATTCTCCAGGACCTCCCAGATGTCCTTGGGCGCCACCGTTGTCTGTACCGCGTTCAGGACTTCCGCGGCCCGTCCCTGGAGGCTGGCTATTAACTGCGTGGCCTCTTCCTCTGTTGACCATTTGTTGTACTTGGCCATTGCGTCGAATTGGCGGCGGAAGACCTCGAAAGTTGACGCGCCGTCGTACTTGGGAGGTTTGACGCGCGCAGATGTGTCGCGTCCCGGCGCGTCGGCCTTCAAATCTTTCAGCCTCCTGCCGACGACGTCCTCCACCATGGCGTTCAGGGACTTGACGCTGCTCTCGGCCTTTCTCCAGGTTGTTTACGCGGTTCGCAAGGTCTTCGACACGCTCGTCCACTTGGCCCATCCGCTTGCCCAGCTCCGTCACGTCATCCCTCACGCCGGTCAGCTGCTCTTCGAACTTTACGGCGAGGGCCTCGTTTGCCGCCTTCATCTCCGTGGTCAATTCGGTCATCTTCGCGGTCAGGCTGTTGTTTGCCGCTTCCGTCTTCGCTGTTAATTTGGTCTTCATTTCTTCCATCTTCTCAGCGATGTTGTTGGCCGTCTTCATTTCTTCCATTTTGTGTAAAATCTTTTCCAGTGCCGATTCCATGGTCGTTATCCCACTTCTGACGCCAGTTGTGACTTTGTGGGTTCGTGAAATGAAAAATCCAATTGCACCACTCAAAAATGTTCATTTCCACCGAATTACAATCGGAACACTTGCCGATTAAACAGAATTACGTAATGCACACAATTACAATTCACCAGTTCGTCTGTCACAGGTTCACTGCACGCAGTTACGTTTCCTCACTGGGCGCTCCTCACGCTGCTCGCCAAGAACTGAACTGAACTCACGGTCGCATTGTCCCTCTATTTATAGGTGGCTAAATGCTTATAGAGAATTCGAACCCAGGCAACCGCAAAACAGATTTACGGTGGACCACATGGCGCTACGGCAGGTTACCTCCAGATCTTCCAGTTTCCCCTGACACCATTCCACCAATTGCTCCATTATTCATCTTTCGAATCATTCATTTCACCCTCATACAACCATCCACTTGTCTCGTTCTCATCCCAGGCATTGGGCTGGCCTCTATCAGGATCAGTGCTTCGGCTTCCCTCACCACCAAACACTGATATCGATGATGTATGGGACAAGTACGAGTAGTCTTGGAGAGGAGTATTTTACACAAAATTATTTACACCACACGCATGAAATGTGCCTGGTCATAGTGTTCATATGAATACAGAATTCCTCCTTATTTTGACAGCATTAAACTATTTACTCGTAAATATAGATACTGTCTCACAAGTAATGTGGTTTAAGGAAAACAATTATTTAAAATGTGTACCAAGTAATTAACTAATTTCCTAAGTAAAAGACCATTTCGGCCATCCTCTGCCCCCTCACGGCTCATGCTTCCTTCCGGGGATACCCCACTTGGGGCATAGGTACAATAGATCAAGTCTGGTCTCATTTCTGATAGTGGAGTGTCAATGTTTGGTGCGGTATCATTAGGTAACCATATTTTAGGTCCCTATTTTTATCAGGGAACATTAAATGGACAGCGAGCGATACACATCATTTCTGCAACCACTTTACCCCTCCTTGTGGAGGATGTGTGATTGGAAATGCATCTATCAATGTGGTTCCAGAATGATGGATGTCCCACACATTATGCACAAGTTTCCAGAGACGTGTGTGCACAATTTTCAAATAGGTGGATAGGACAGGGAGGTCCTCTGCGATGGCCAGCTCGGTCCCCAGACTTGATGCCCTTAGACTTCTTTCTCTGGGGCACTAGAGAGACAGAATGTATCCAGTATAGCCAACGACTGTAGAGAATATGCAACATCGTATTGCTGCGGCAATATCTGTAGAAACTGTGTATTGATGCAAATGGAGGGCACTTCGAACATCTGTTGAAGTGACACGGTTTCATTAGACAAGACTCTACTAGTGATTTGTGGGTGCATTTTTCATGTAATGCACAACAATGAAGTTTCTGAGGGCTATAAGCATGTTTAGAAAAGCGTAAACAAGTGTGTTATCACTAATTGTAGTTCTAGTTGTCATTTTGTTAGAATAAACATACATGTTCCATTTGAAAGTAATGAGTTGGTAATTCAAAAACAAACATCACTTAAATACATCACTGTTTCTAACCTTTTGCTTCAAATAATACATGTTCCATTTAAAAAAATGCAATTTGGTGTTGGAAGTGTTATGTTTACCTTTATGGATTGTGCATACCTTCTCATCATGTGAGCCTCTGACATAGGTACATTCCTAGCCATTTGGAATTTTCATAATTTGTTTCATTTTGGAGATATTTGAGTTCGCAGTGTTAGATGGGACATCCTGTATAGTTATCCCTGCCTTGTTTTCCATATTGCTTTTCTCATTGCTTGTATATAACGTGTCTCTTATGTTAAATTTTCAAGCACACCTGCTAATAAATTGTATACCTCTGGACATGTTCAATATTCACAGTCCTTTGTGGCTACAAGTGAACACAATGAATGCAAATCAAACTAATCATTTATTTTTTAAGTTTTGAGGAACTAGTTTCGGAGATCTATACTCTATACTCATTTGTATTCGTATAACCACATATTTCTATCTGTTTATGTATAAAGGCAATAATGATAATTAATCTAACACCAACAAACCTTGTGTAGGTAAACTGAATTGTACAGGGTGCGGCAGAACCCACTAAGGAGTTTCTATCGATTACCGTGGTAGCTGTTGCGGGGGTAGGCACTTGCACGTGGTCTGGTTTCGTTCAGTAGTTAACCCCATTTCAGTAGCCAACATGGTTTGGACCAGTGCACAACGTGGTTTTGCCATTCGCGCTTATTATGAAAACAACAGATCTGTGATCACTACACAGCGAGCTTTTTGGTGACAGTTCAACATTTCACGAAACAATGCCGTTCCTAATGCAAACACAATTTGGTCCTGGGTTCAGCAGTTGGAGGAAACTGATAGCACACTAAGAACAGATACACATGGTTGACGCATATCCATCAGAATGCCACAAAATGTGCAGCGGGTGAGAACACCAGTTCAACAATTGCCGCAACATTCTGCTCGACAACAGTTTGAGGAGGATTCTAAAATTCAATTTGAAGTTCCATCCTTTCAAAATAATGATTACTCAAAAATTATGCCCAGCAGACTACGCCAACCGTCAAAATCTGTGTGAGCAAATGCTAGCTCAGATCTCTCCAAATGCAGCTTTCTTCAGTAGTGACGAGGCACATTTTCATGTTAGTGGGTGCGTGAACAAACAAAACTTTTGCTATTGGGCTGAAAATAACCCCCGAATTATTCATGAAGAGTGCAACATTCTCCTAAAGTCACAGTGTGGTGTGCCTTATCACAATTTGGCGTGGTTGGCAGAAGTGGCAGAAGTGACTGTGACAGTGAATTCCCCATGTTATGTTTCAATGTTGAGAAATTTTCTGCAACCCAAATTGGATGAGTTTATTGAAGAACATGTGGTTCCAACAGGATGGAGCTACTGCTCACACAGCTCGAATTTCACTTGATGATTAGAGAGAAATTTTTCCAGGACGTCTCGTCTCTTTGAGGGGTGATGTCGGGTGGCCTGTGTAGTTACCAGATATGAGCATTTGTGACTACTTTCTTTGGGGATATCTGAAGGAAAAGCCACCCACACACCTTGCAGAGTTAAAAGAGCAGATTATTGATGAAGTGAATGCCGTAATGTGCGATATGTGTGCAAGAGTTATTCGAAACTTAAGGGATCGCCTACAACAATGTATTGATGCCATTAAAGATCTGTCTAGAACATCAGAAGAATTCAACATGTAAGAACAGCTGGTGGGCAGAGCTAGAGAGAACGCTGGCTAAAATAGGGATGGGGGGGATATCTGGCAAGAGAGTGAAAGAAATGTAAAAGGTTTTTGGACAATTATTAAGAATAGGATAGAGGACATTGACAGACAAGTGGCGTGGGGAAATCTGATAAGTAAGAAATCACTAAATGTATACCTGAGAATAAAGACAGAATGGGGAAGGGAAACATATACAGACATATGTGATAGATATGAGAGGGAGGGTTTAGCTTGGTTAAGGACAGGAGCCATATTGAGAGGGGGTTCACCAAAGCAGTGCATTCTATGTGGAAAGAAAATAACTTTAGAACATTATGTAGTGGAGTGTAAAGAAATTGAAAACTGGAGGAAATTAATATGGGATAAGAACTGGGATAATAAAGGGGCTTACGTAGTAATAATAAAAATGCTTACGTTGTAAAGAAAGAAAAAAATAAGGGAGGTGGGGAAATTTGCTGACAAAATCAAAGAGAAATGGTTGAGAAGGGCGAGGAAATAAGAGGTAGAGAAATGGAACACACAATCAGAACATTAGGTCAAGGTCGTATAAGGGCTAGGATAGAGGTAAACGGCCAGGGAACCAACACCTAGATTAGAATTGTAAAATTTGTAATTAAGATTGTAAGATATGTAAGTACAAATAATGATGATGATGATGATGATAATATTATTATTATTACATAATAACATTATTATTATTATTATTATTATTATTATTATTATTATTATTATTATTATTATTATTATTATTATTATTATTATTATTATTATTATTATTATTATTATTATGTATTGATGCTAACGGCTGCCATCTTCAGGATATTATTTTCAAAACTAACTGAATGTAAAATGGTATATTGTACTAATTTTGAATAAAACTTGTTTTCTCTATATATCCAGATTTACTTTTTATTGCACTTTAAAACTCCTTAGTCGGTTCTGCCGCACCATGTATAATCAGAACTGAAAAATTCAATGCCATAACCAGGATTTGAATCATGGATCTTCCGCTATAACACTGGGAGCTATGGCTCTGAATGTTTCAGTTCTGATTCTACATTTCTATATTTTTACAGCCATAAAGTGCTACATATTTAGCAAGTAAGGAGATTAATTAATGAGTGTAACAACATGAAATAAATTTTTTTTTGCAATAAATTGCCATGTTTTTTTAAAACTGACATACATACCTCGGAAGGTATCCCTGGTTTATAGTTTTCAAATTTTGGTATTTTTTTTATCTCAGTCACACTAAGTTTATTTCTCATGATATCCTCTGGGGATAGGATGTTGTATTGAGCAAGTGCCGTAGTATCACTAACTACAAATGATTCACCAGAATATGTTTCTTCTTCACACTCGGCATCTCTAGGAATATCTGCCATCCGCATAATCTGCCCACGCCATACAGTATACATAACGTTGGGCTGAAATGTGTATTTTTGAGGATTCATCACTCTTGTGTTCGTCCTCAAGCTGCACGATGGAACAGTGATTGGCTCTTTGCAATCCCACAATGATTTCTTCTCGGAGCCTTCCACATTATGGACTGAGGCTGTGTAATTTTGTGCTGTAGTTGTGCTATATGCTGGTACAGTGCTCCATTCTGGTTCTGTATGAGACATTCTTACTGTGTTCATGTACTCTGACCAGCCCTCTTTCGTGAAATAACCCGAATTCTTGTCTGAGCCTTCCACATTATGGACTGAGTCTGTGTAATTTTGTGCTGTAGTTGTGCTACATGCTGATACAGTGCTCCATTCTGGTTCTGTATGAGGCATTCTTACTGCGTAACTATAATCCGGCCAGCTCTCTTTCGTGAAATAACCAAACATCTGCTGCTCCAAATTACTGTCTGAGCCTTCCACATTATGGACTGAGGCTGTGTAATTTTGTGATGTAGTCGTGCTACAGGCTGGTACAGGACTCCATTCTGGTTCTGTATGAGGCATTCTTACTGTGTAGCGGTACTCTGGCCGCCTCTTTTTTGTTAAATGACCAAACATCTGTTGCTCTAATTCCTGTTCGAAGCCTTCCACACTATGGACTGAGGCTGTGTAATTTTGTGCTGTAGTTGTGCTACATGCTGGTACAGTGCTCAATTCTGGTTCTGTATGAGGCATTCTTACTCTATACTTGTACTCCGCCCGCTTCTTTTTCGTTAAATGACCGAACATCTGTTGCTCCAATTCCTTCAGTTGGTTGATGGGATGTTCAGGTGGTCTAAGGTCTGTTGGCGACTCTTGCTGCTGGTTGGACGTGGCAAACATAAACAATTTTGTCTCTTCACTTCCTGGCTTCACTGAAACTCCCAGTTCTTGTTCATGACGACTCATATTGGGTCCTCTGCAAAAGATTACAACTTGAGCTTTGCTTAATCTACATTATCATAAAATGTACAACTAAAAAAGTACTACACCATCCTGAAATAAACCACAAGAACTGTTACATTTTCACTGACAGAAATTTCCAAAATGGCATGAAAACATGCAGTATGGCATTTTTATTTTTACTTCCTTACCACACACATATAGGATTGTATTTATTTCATCCATAGAAACATGATACATGTTATAGGACACAAATATTTAAAAGAAAAAGAAAAAAGGTCAAGATACACAGATGATTGTAAATGCAGAGATATAAGATTTAATGTAAATTTACAATACGAAACACAAACTAAGATCCATAAAAAGGTATAAAAATTTAGTTATACAAAATAATAATTTACAAAGGTACAATTTACCCTATACTTGACATAGGAATTTATCTACACTATAAAAACTATAGTCCAATAAGAAATTAAATAAAAACTTTATGAATAAAACCTTTTTTATGTTAGGATTCAATATGCCTTATATACTGGGGTAATTTTGTTATATGAGTAAGGCGTTTGACTGTGTGAATCACACACACCTTATAAATAAACTTAAATTTTATGGTATAGGTGATACAGTATTGAAACTTTTTCAGTCGTACTTAAGTAATCGCTATCAAGTCGTGTGTGTCGGTAGTGAGAGATCGAAAATGACAGAAATAAAGTGGGGGGTGCCACAAGGTTCTGTTCTGGGACATCTACTTTTTGCACTAATGATCAATAACTTGCCCTCCTTTGTAAATACCCATACAATATTATATGCAGATGACACTACTTTCTTTAATACCAGCTCAGACGTTACATAACTTAAAACAATTGCCAAGGACACCTTGAGGCAGGCAGACATATGGTTTAGGGCAAATGGCTTCTTGCTTAATGAAAAGAAAACACAACAACTTGTATTTAGCTTGAGGGACCTGACAAGTTCAAATGATACTAAAGAAGTCAAATTTTTGGGTGTAATAGTTGACAATAAACTCTCCTGGGAACCACATATTGTGACTTTGTGGGTTCGAAGAATTAAAAGTCCAGTTGCACAAACTCAAAATGTTCTTTATTTCCACCGAATTACAGTTGGAACACTTGCCGATCACACAGAATTACGTAGCGCACACAATTACAATCCACCAGTTCGTCTTTCACAGGTCCACTCCACACTCGCAGATACGTATAACTCCTCTGATACACATGCGTAGTCTTCCAGTCCGTTCGCTAGCATGGCGCTCTTCACGGCTGCTCGCCAAGAACTGAACATACTTGCCCACTGCAGCCCTTATATAGGAAGATCGCTGTTTCTGGAAGCTTTGCGGCTCGGAACATCATCCCGATGGTTCCAGACGTCAGGGGGAGGGGAAAGAGACGGCTAGTGATGCTTTTCCAACCATCCCCTCGGTTAGCACCACAACATAAATGGGTAGGCGTGGTCTGAATGCCTCCTGTCCCCTACCCAGATGTCAGTTGGTCGTGCCTTCCGATAATTGGGTGACAATATTAATTACATCACTAATAGGCTTTCAAGAGTTATATATCTTATCAAAAACTTGAAAAGATCTGTATCGAATACTTTGCTTTTTTTTCATAGCATTACATTATATGATCTCTTACTTTGGGGTAATAGTAGTCACGTTAGTAATATCCTATTATTGCAGAAGAAGATTATCCGCATTGTATCTGATCGACAAATTCGCACATTGTAAGCCACTATTTATTAAATTAAGAATAATGACAGTAGTAAACTTATACATCTATACCATCCTAATTTATATAAAAAAGAATTTATCTGATTACAACTACAGACAGGATATCCATAAATATAATACCAGGTATACAAACAAAATTGATACACCTTATCATAGGCTTGCAAAATCACATAATAGTTTTAAAATATTAGGTATAAGAATGTATAATGCACTTCCAGATTATGTAACTCGACTGCCAAATAACAGCTCTGAACATAGGATTTATGACAGATTATTAATCAAACCATTCTACTCCTTACAGGAATTTTTTGAAAATGCATCTCAATTGTAAATAGTGTCACTTATTCACGGAACATTATTTTCTCATTTGTATATATTCTGTAAAATAGAATAGAAAGATTGTATTGTAATACTCATGTTATCTTCTGACATCAATTGCTGTTAAGGTCGACTTTGTACATACTCTGTATCATATTGTTGTAATTTGTATTGTATCTTCTGACGTTGTCCATTGCTGTAAAGCTCAACGACAATAAAATTCCTCTTCCTCTTCTTCTTCTTCTTCTTCTTCTTCTTCTTCTTCTTCTTCTTCTTCTTCTTCTTCTTCTTCTTCTTCTTCTTCTTCTTCTTCTTCTTCTTCTTATTATTATTATTATTATTATTATTACTATGCCAGCCTCGGTAGCAGAGATGGTAGTCTGTCTGCCTCATGTTCAAGAGGTCCCGAGTTCGAATCTTGGTCAGGGTGAGTTACTTGGATAAGGTTTTTTCCAGGATTTTCCATTATCCTGAAAGACATATATGGTAGCTCTTAGCTCTATAGACCCTGGGTTCAGTTCAGCACAATTTTACACATTTCATTCATCGTCTGTTATGACTTAACATTGCAGAGTGTTAAAAAAAAAAAAAACATGTTTAAGATTTGAGGGACCGTCTCTTGTCAACTACTACAAAGTTACACATTAAGAGCTTCCTTCAGCATCAAGAGAAGATACTGGGGTATCTTAAAGCAACAAATAATGCACCTCTTCTTTATCAAGGGAATACTTCTAACATTGCAGTATGTCAGTAATTTTGCAACTGTATCACATGCACTGTTTTTGTTCAACACGTTTTCCATGCCCGCCTCGGTAGCATAGATGGTAACATGTCTGCCTCACGTTGAACAGGTCCCGAGTTCGAATCTCGGTGAGGGTGAGCTACCTGGATAAGGGTTTTTTCTGGGGTTTTCCCTTATCCTCAAAGACGAATGTCGGGTAACTCTAAGCTCTATAGACCCTGGGCTCATTTGAGCATCATTTCAACCACTTCACTCACTGTCCGAAATGACTTGACATTGGAGGACGTAAATAATAAATTAAAAAAAAAACATTTTCCATTTTAACAAACACAAGTTTATTAAATTACAGATGAGTCGTATTTATTACACATCAGCTTCACTTAGGTATCTATATTGAGGACATGTTTCGCGAAACATCGTTCGCAACGTCGGCTCTTATGCAACTAAGGCTTGATCTAGTGGTGTGGGTAGTTCTGGAGCTGCTTCTGCCATCTGTTGATTTTGTGATGAATTTAAATGTGGGTTTGTCTTCTGGTGGGATTTCAAAGTTCATTAGTTGGTTTATATGTTTTTCTATGTATATTCTCTCCCATATGACGAGTTCACTATGTTTTTGTACGTATTTTAGTAATTTGGTGCTATCTTCAATTTCATGATTTTCAGACCAGAAATGAGCTGCTATTGCAGACTTATCAATAGTTTTGTTTCTTAAGTGCCTAAAATGTTCTTTCCTTCTAGTGCCTATGTTTCTTTTTGTCCTCCCTATGTAAATTTTTTCACAGCCTTTACACATAATCTTGTAAATGCCTGACTTTTCTTCTGGTTTTATCTTATCAGTATTATTACTGTTAAGTAGGTTTTTAATGTTGTCATTGTTTTTGGTGCCAATGTTATATTGTATTTCTTCAATATTTTTGGGAACTTTTTTGTGGCCGAGGTGTGGTAAGTAAATTTAGCAAATCTAATTTCTTGTTTTATTGATTAAAGAGCTGTGATCTGTTTTAATCTTTTTTTAGGTATGAAAGCTTTTAGTTTTTTATCTACAAGGCTTTTTCCATATCCATTTTTAATTGCATTTTTTAAGATTTGATGGTATTCTTTTTTTGATATCTTGCTTGCTGAGGGGTAGGTTAACTAATTTGTGTGTGAGACTGTTGATGGTGGCATGTTTGTGTGGAATTGGATTGACACTATTTGCTTTGATGTAATTTATCCTTGAACACAAACATGCCACTATCAACTTTCTCACACACAGATTAGTAAATCTACCCCTCAGCCAGCAAGAATATCAAAAATAATACCATCAAATCTTAAAAACTGCAATTAAAAATGGATATGGAGAAAGCCTTGTAGATAAAAAACTAAAATCTTTCAAACTTCAAAACAGATTAAAACAGATCACAGCTCTTTCACCAATAAAACAAGAAATTAGATTTGCTAAATTTACTTACCATCCCTCTGGGCCACAAAAGGTTCCAAAAAATATTCAAGAAATACAATATAACATTGGCACCAAACAACAATTGTAGCATTAAAAACCTACTTAACAGTAATAATACTGATAAGATAAAACCAGAAGAAAAGTCAGGCATTTACAAGATTGAGTATAAAGACTGTGAAAAAATTTACATAGAGAGGACAAAAAGAAACATAGGCACTAGAAAGAAAGAACATTTTAGGCACTTAAGATACAAAAATATTGGGAAGTCCGCAATAGCAGCTCATTTCTGGTCTGAAAATCATGAAATTGAAGATAGCACCAAATTACTAAAATACGTACAAAAACATAGTGAACTCGTCATATGGGAGCGAATATACATAGAAAAACATAAAAACCAACTAATGAACTTTGAAATCCCACCAGAAGACAAACCCACATTTAAATTCATCACAAAATCAACAGATGGCAGAAGCAGCTCCAGAACTACCCACACCACTAGATCAAGCCTTAGTTGCATAAGAGCCGACGTTGCGAACGATGGTTCGCGAAACATGTCCTCAATATAGATACCTAAGTGAAGCTGATGTGTAATAAATACGACTCATCTGTAATTTAATGATTATTTCGCTTCACTGTGGTATTCCAATACAGTTAAATTTCGAAACACAAGTTTGCTCAATTCACCTTCCACATGATTTAGACAACTTGCAACTGATTTGATCAATTTTATTTTATTTTCAATGTTGCAGAAGAACTTAAGCATAATCAAACACAAATATCACCTGAACCACTAGCTTCAGCTGTAACAGTACACGTGGTGTGACCCTCAAAAGTGGCAGGCAGATTCAACCTACAATGATTTAAAGGACAGGTCTGTCTTTCAATAGATGTAAACCGTTTAGTTGGAGATATCAATCTGTGTTTGGTGAGTCCAACTGTTTAATAAAATATGAATAAGGAGCCACATACCAATAAGTTTTCAAAAATGTTTAGATTTTGAGGTTTTGAAATAGGCTGGTTGGTTGGTTGGTATGTAATGTTATGCAGTTGGCAATGAAGCCATTCGCTCTCTTGCACTCCAGTATCTTGATGCTACATTGGTACATTGACTAAAGGTTGGGTAGCAGAGTAGGGGGTTTCCATCCATATTTTCTTTAAGTGTACAGAAAGGACACAGAGGACATCTCACAATACTAATCCTTAATAAATGTTTACTGAGACAGTCATAGCCTGCTCGAGTCTAAAAGTTGCTACATAGTATTTTCTTGGTAGTGTACTTATGCACGCGATAAGAAGGGCGATCGGGTTCCAAGTCCTCATTCAGTAAGTTTCATTTAACTCCGTAAACATAGATGACAACTTTGAAATTTGAAATGCGCTATACACTGACATCTAGTGGCTAATATGCTAAGCTTTATCATGTCCGCCATATTTCGTTTTGATCAATTTTGAAGTTAATTAGCTAAACAGTTTACAACAATCGTATGTTAGAATTAGAATTTTAGTTCGTCCTTGGCAACATATACATGTTATGAGACACGTCAAAATGTATAAATACAGTATATACATAAAGTCAAATTGATTACATACAATATACACAGTAAGCAGCTTTTCTATGGTTTCATGTGGTATTTGCATAGACTAATTTACTAAAAAAAATGTAATAATATGAATATTACAGGTTTGTGAATGTACTATGCTCCCAGCGATCATTTACATGGTTATAGTTCTGAAAATTCATTAACCGTATAAAAGCAGTGCGCATGCAAAAATTTCTTAACCTTATTCTTAAAGTGTTTTAATGATGCAGCTTGTTTAAATGAATTTGGAAGTTTATTGTATAACATTATCCCTTTGTAGCTAAAGCTTCCTTCATAAAGGCTCATTTGGTGCGCTCAAATGTCAGTTTATCCTTGTTACGAGTGTGGTGGTAATGTGCATCAGCATTTACTTGAAAATGATTTATATTTGTATGAACATTTGTGGATGTTATGGCTCTCAAAAGGGGACATATTATTCATCTACCTCCGTATAACTGTGATCTGAATGCAATTGAGCTGGTGTGGGGAAAACTAAGGAATGTTTTCAGAGGATGCAATGTTACTTGTGATATCTTCGCTTATCTTACACGCTATTATGCTGAACTGTGTTTTTCAAGGTTGACCACACTGCAGAAACAAAAGAGTGTTAGCTCTCGCTTCTTCCTCTCTGCCTGCACCACACCGTAAATCCAGCACTCAACTTATCTTGCGCATGCTGTATTGATTCTAGTCATGCTATTACATAAATTTTCCCATAGTTTTCCTTTTGTTTGTAATATATTATCTTCTTTAATTTTTTGATTATATAAATCCTTTCATGGAAGTGTTGAAAACAGTGTTGTTGTATAATTAAGTTAATTGGGAGTCGATTAATAACACAAAAGTGAGCGTTGTTTTGTGTTATTAATCGACTCCCAATTAACTTTTTTGATTATATGTTGATATAAATATTCTTTTTATAGATAACTTAGTGGTTTGAAAGAATTTGACCTAATTTTACTGCCTTTTTTGCCTAGAAAGTCAGCTGTTTCATTACCAAGTATTCTGCAATGTGCTAGTATCCATTGAAATATTAGTTTTTTATTCAAATTAATTAACTGTTTTATGACTTTACGGCATTCTGCAATATTTAGGTGTTTAGGTGCTATGTCAGACATTAAGAATATCATAGCTGCTTTAGAGTCAGATAATAAAACAACTTTTTCAAATTTATCTATATAATGCAGAAGATTTTTTAAGCTCTGAAGGATTGCTGAAATTTCTCCATCAAAATTAGTAGCATTTAAACTCAAATTTTTGTAGAAAGAGGAAAGTGGGCATATTGCATCAGCACCCATACCACCATTATTTGGTAAGTTGGAACCGTCAATGTAATCATCTAGCTATTCATTGGCAGGATATCTTAAATTTATTATTTCTAGTGTAATTCGTTTCAGGACACATGAAGAGGTTGCAGATTTTGTAAACTCTTCAGCTAAGTGTAGTGTTCATTATCAAACAGTTCTGAAGGGTTGATACTTGTTTGTAAGTTTTCAAGTTAGGAAGTTTTAATTTTTGCTTGACTTCTTTGACTTCAGCAGGAAAACTTTATTGAGTTTTTAAGTTTGAAAATTTGATTCTATTAATATAAAAATAATGAAACCAAAGTCACAAAATGACAAAATCCTGGTTTTATTCTTAAAAATGACTTATAACTTGTAAAAAATGGCTTATAGATAAAAATGTCTAAAACTACAGTAGAAAAAGTGATTTAATTTCACTCAAAATGTTATAAGGCACTTCCTCAAACAGTCGATAACTGGCTTCAAATAGTTCATGTAATAAATGCCATTAATTATACTAATATAAACGAAACAAACTTAAGAACAGAATCAACTGCTGGTATTTCAAAATTCATTATACAATGTTTATTTTTTAAAATAAATATCTTTTCCAAAACATTAAATCTATCAGAACATTTAATTATTTTAATAATTTAACTTCAGGATTTATTTCATGGTTAAATGACCAAAAATGATCTGCTACGGCCGATTTATCAGTCTGTTTATACTTAATGTTACGAAAATGTTCTTTCGGTCTGGTTTCCAAATTATGTTTAATCTTACCAATGTAAACCCGATCACAATCTAAACAAACAAATTGATAAATACCACATTTTTTACTATGAGGAATTTCATCTTTTTTAGAGAAATGTAGTACATTTTTAATACTATATTTGTTTTGAGGGACCAAAGCTATACCAAACTCTTTAAAAACTTTTTGAAATTGTTTATTAAAACAAGGTTGGTAAGTAAATTTTTTAAAATTATAATCGTCTTTTTTAAGGGTAGAAAGATTATTAAGTTTTTTTATATTTAAATTTTTCAATCCTCTTTTGTATAAAGTCTTTATTAAACCCATTAATTAAAGCAATATTAATAATATGTTTATATTCTTTACTAAATTCCTCTTTATTCAGGGGTATTTTTATTAATCTATAAATCAAACTATTAAAAACAACAAATTTATGTGGAAAAGGGTTAAAACTTTCAATTTTTATGTGGTTATCGATATGGGTAGATTTCCTATAAATACCAAAATCCAATTTATTATTATTTTTTATCATCTTCAAATCCAAAAAGGGAAGAAGGCAGCTCATTTGGTAAATGCCTGATAATTGAGTTTTTGGTGTGCTATTTTTTAGAGGGTGGTTAGTAAGTTGCGGATGTTGTGTTTGTTCTGAGGGGCTAATTCTATGTTGAAGCTCTTAAATATCTTTTCAAATTTTTTGAAGTATTTTGGATGAAATGTAAATTTGCCATATCTGGTGTTTGGGTTTTCTAGCTTTTTTAACGTAGTAATGTCCTTTAATGTCCTTCAGGATTGTGACAAGATATACATTGGTAAGAACAAAAGGAATCTAGGAACAAGAATGAAAGAACACTTCAGAAATATTAAATTCAAACACATGGACAAGTCGGCCGTAGCACAGCACTTTTGGTCTGAGAATCACAACATAAAACAAGAAATAGAACTGATGAAACAGGCAAAGAAACCTCTAGAACTACAGATTTGGGAAAACATATTTATTACGAAGAAACAGGACCTCTTGATGAATTTTGAAATTCCCACCGTAGATGACGTCATCAAACTTACCAGAATATTAGATGGCAGCACGGCACCAAGCCAGATGCAGACACCAGATGCATCAACAGTCAACTACAGAATTGAGGATAGGGAAGAAGTTCCCAGAAACTAGTCTTCATTAAAAAACTTGTAAGTGGAGAAAAGTATATACAGGATTGACTCATTTGCCTAATTTTAGTAACAATGGCACTCCACTTTTTGAAATACTTCTTTTTATACTATATAGTGTTTTTTATATTAAAATTTTTCAATCTTCTTTTGTACAAAATCTTCATAATAAGAAAAATTGACATCATTTTTCTTAAGATAAGTGAAGTTCTTTGTTACAAATAGTTATATTTGTATAATACTTATTGCTTCACTGTAACTAGCTTCATTTTCTACATAATTATTAAATTCCATTAAATGTATCAGTCAACTTAACTGGTGGTGTTTATTCTCACACTCATTTGAGAGAAAGATCCTATAGTTCAACACTGTAGCAGCCAGCAGAGGATTTATTAAAGACAGATATATTCGAGATGGCATCAAAAGTGACATACACTACAATAAACATTATTAGGAATGTCAATAAAAATCATTAATGATTCTTAGAAACTCAAAATTAATGACAAACTACCAATTTAAAGGGTGCTATGTGTGAAACCTCAGATATTTCTGAACTTAATACCAAGTCTGGTATAGAGATTTTATTTGGGGATCTCAAAAAGTATATTTCTGATGAAATCTTAAATATCAAATTCTTGACTCAGATATTTCTACTAGGTGTAGGTAGATAAGTGGCAGAAAATATGAAAACAATAAAGCTTAGGTAAAACATGTTGAAAAGCAAATGACATTGAACCATGAAATAAATCCAAAAGTTAAAGTATTACAGTAAATTAAATGGTCTAATAGATTTAATGATTTGGGAGAGAAATTGCATAATGAATTTTGAAATACTGCCAATAAATTCTGTCTAAGTTTGTTTTATTTTCAAAGTTTGGTAATAAATACAAAAATAATATGTCCCCTAGCGGCAGTAACGATGACAACGGGAATAGACAAAATTACTGATTCCAATGTGTAAGGACTATGATACAATGAAGCACAAAATTAATATAATTTTTAGTCAAACTAGTAATCAATGCTCCACTTATTGCTAGTATTTACCTAGAATGTGTTTCGTTAGGATCTCCCTAACATCATCAGCTGTTGTCGACTAATAGATGTTGGTTTGCTGAACTCCTTGGAGGTGATAGGTGCGTCTCTGTCAGTATCTTGATGAACTTGAAGTTTGGGTTTTCTTCAAAGGTAGTGTCGAAATTAAACAATTTTCGTTTGTATTTCTTTATGAAGATTTTTTCCCATGCAGTTAATGCAGCTGGACCTTGGACACTTTTTAATAAGTGGATTTCTCGTTCTATATCATGATTCTCCTTCCAAAAATGGTACACTACCGCCAATTTTTCTATTTCTTTGTTCTTGATGTTCCTAAAATGCTCTTTAAGCCTAATGTTCAAGTTCCTTTTAGTTTTTCCAATGTAAAATTTGTCACAGCCTTTGCAGTTTATCCGCTACACAACCTTATTTTTTGTCTGTGGGTATCCCCTTTGTATTTTTTGATTTCAAAAGGTGTTGTACACTAAATTTGTTCTGTGGGGCCAAAGTAATATTGTGTTCTTTGAAGACTTTTTGGAAAAGGTGTGTAGCTCTGGGATGATATGTAAATTTTCTGTATGAAGTTTCATTGCTGATTGGGGCAAGAGAAGTTACTCGTTTGCATCTTTGTTGTCTTTTGAATTTATCAATTTTCTTTTTGACCAATTCAGCACTGAACCCATTGTATTCTGCAATGTGAATTATATTACTGTACTCTTTGATATATTTCATCTTGTTTAAAGATACATTAACAAGCCTGTAAGTTAAACTGTTGATAACAGCATGCTTGTGTTGTATTGGGTTATAGCCATCTGATTTTATGGAATTTTCTGTGTGTGTTTCTTTCCTATGTATGCCAAATTCAAGTTTTGTATGTTTTATGGTAAGTTTCAAATCTAAGAAAGGGATTTCACTGTTTGTCTCTTTTTCTATGAAAAATTTTATTGCACTTATTAAAAAGTGTCCAAGGTCCAGCTGCATTAACCACATGGGAAAATATCTTCATAAAGAAATATGAAAGAAAATTGATTAATTTCCTACCTTTGAAGAAAACCCAAACTTCAAGTTCTTCAAGATACCGAGAGAGACGCACCTATCACCTCCAAGGAGTTCACCAAACCAACATCCATTAGTCGACAACAGCTGATGATGTTAGAAGATCCTAATGAAACGCATTCTAGGTAAATACTAGCAATAAGTGGAGCATTGAGTACTAGTTCGACTCAAAATTATATTAAAATTACTGATGATGCAGAAGAGTTTTCATGAAACTAGTCCCTTGAATTCTGTGGAAAGTTCATCAATTTTCTTAGAAAGATAATTAAAGTTTGTGACAAATGATTATATTTTATTCTAATATCTTTATTTGTTTGTAAAATCAATGCCCTTGATATGACTATACAAGTTACAAGGGACTGCATAAAAAGGAAAATATAGACAGAAAACAGCAGAAAAATAGAAAAGAGAGAACACAATTTTGTTGTGGATATCTTGAGCTTCCGGAGAAGGCCGCATCGTTGTTTAGCTTGTTGCCGACATTTACTCCATCATGTTGTGGGCTTCCTGAGGGTGCTGACTGTCTGTTCCTGCCTGCTTATATACCTGGCAGAGGGGTGCGGGTGTTCCCTGCCCCTGACCGTTGATTGGGCAAGGTTTGGCCAATGGTGGGGCTTCCTGCGAGTAGACTCTTCCAGGTGTCATGAAGCTGTTTGCCACCGTCTCGGTTCATGCTATCTTTTTCTTTAAATATTTCTACGCTCTCGCATACGAAGCCTATGGGTAAAATTGCTGCAAGTTGCTATTAGTTCTGTGGGGTTGAAATCGATGTGGTGGCGGTTAATTATGGCATGTTCGGCTATGGCAGACTTTTCCGGTTGGTTTAGCTTGAGGCTTCGGATGTGTTCTTTCTTGCGTGTTGTTATTGTTATTGTATATAAGCAGGCAGGAACAGACAGTCAGCGCACTTGTGCCCTGAGGAAGTCCACAACATGATCGGGGAAATGTTGGCAACAAGCCAAACAACGATGCGGCCTTCTCCAAAAGCTCAAGGTATCCACATTGACACAGGCCGTGGAAGCCTTCGCACCTACAATTTTGTTATCAAATTTTATGATGCATTTCATTATAAGTTTTGGTGCAGAAATATTATGCACAATTGAGCTATTTCTCCAATAAACAAGGATTTGGTCATTAATGATTCAAGTAAATAAATAATTTAACACAATGTTACTATTCTAATTCTATATAAACTTAAAGGTTACCTTTGTTTCCTTTCAGGCTCTTCTAACTTCTTTCTGCCAGCTTCAATTTTAGCAAAAATTTCTTGAACTCTCTGTAGGAGCACAGATTTTTCCATTTTCCTATACTTAGAGAAAAAGAAGCTCTGTCCTTTTTTGTAGGCAAAAATCATTTCTATCTCCCCACTTGTAAGTCCAAATGATTTAAGGTTCTCAATGAAGGAAGCCATTTCAGCTGTGCTTTGAAATTCTTTTAGTGAATTTTCTCCAGAAATATATTTTGTGACTGGAACAAATTCTGTTGCCTTCTCAAAATGTTTCTCCTGCTGTAGCTGCCTAGAAACATTGACAATTATCACAAAATAAGAACTGAATATCTGCAAGCAAATATTTTTGGCACTAAGTGGATTGCTGGCCATACGCAGCTCAAATGTGTAGAACAGATAAAATTAGGAATTAGAAAACAAAACAGAAGATCATTTTATATCAAATTTCAACAAAACAATTAACATGGCATAGATATGTGATGCCTATGGAACCAAATAGCTTACCGAAGATTCTTGTTGAATGGATGTGATCAATAAGATGGAAAAGAGGATGACCTCCATGAACATGGAAAAATACACGGTGTTCATTTTTATTTGTAGTTTTACCGCGCAAACTTTGACGTCATCAATAGCATCGCTGATGGAGCGAGTTTATACACAATTCCCCTACCGGCTTGGGATTGTATTAGATGTGCTGACAGCAGCTTTGAGGCATGCTTCTACCAGCAGGTAAATATACTATTTGAGAGGTGGGTCTGCCCACGTAATATAAAGGTGCGTAATTTTGCCTGGTGCGTAGATACGATACCTGCTTTAAAAAACTATATACTGCAAAGCTAATTATGCAGCCATAAAAGTATACCATAAAGAATAAATGAAATGATAAGTCAATGAACACTTATTTCACAAAGAACATCTGTTTTTATGTTACAGTAGACATATATGCATATTATAAACCTGTCACATAAAATAGAAATATTTCATAAATCCTTTCATGGAAGTGTTGAAAACAGTGTTGTTGTATAAATTAAGTTAATTGGGAGTCGATTAATAACACAAAACAACACTCACCGGGAAAATTTAAAAGTGAGTGTTGTTTTGTGTTATTAATCGACTCCCAATTAACTTAAGAAATATTTCAATTTGATCTCACATCTTTTCTATGACCCACAGTTTCCTCTCAATGTAACTTCATTTCAAACCAGAAAATTAGCAGAACATGTTCTCCAGTACACAGCCTTATGTGTCCATTTTCTTATATTTCCTTTCTCTCTTCCCCTTAAACACTGTATGTATTGCGAGAAGGTATACTTAAGGCCTTTCTGTCATAACATTATTTATTGGTTCTAGATTGAGACCATTGTAGCATCCAGTCTCTCTTTCTGCGAGTAACTGACCCTGTATCTTGGAAATGTTTGATGTACCTATTGGTTTTAAAAGACATAAGGATACCAACATTAATATAGACATTTTAATTAAGTGAGAGATGACAAAAAATTTATATCGCATACTGATAAAACGTAAGACGTTTATGTTGCAAACAAAAGTATATCAATTTGACGGTATGTAGCTGGACACTTTTGATAACATTCGCTAGGAGGGACTTGTCTGAATGCTGTATAGCGTTGCATAAACTCCTCTATGCAGCGGTTTTAAGGGGAGGTATCCGCGAAACATGCTAAAATCCAGAGTTTACATCAGAATTGCTTGAAATTTTGTCATTAGGTGGGGTATAGGGAATCTAGTTAAGCTTTCAAAATTCATCTTTCTATCTGAAATAGTTTTTCCAAAAAAAAAAATTTTTAGTGCTTTTTGTATGTTAAATAAAAAGTCCCAAGTCATAGAGTTTTTCTTTTAGAAACTTTAAATTTTAGATTCAGGTTTCTGAGTACATCAGTCACAAAAGTTGCTATACTTTTAAAGTGTGTGTCAGTATTTTTGGAGAAAAAATTTTTTATTTGTGAATATATTAAATTTTTCTTAAATTTTTTTGCAATTTTGAGATTTAAAATTCAATAATGAGTAAACTATTTAATTTAAATAAACAAAAATACCAACTTTTATTAAAACATTTATTTAGGAATATGTATGCAAAGTTTAAGATAAATTTGTTGAGAATTATAGAAGGTGGAGCATTTAGAGATACAAAAATGGAGAAAAATGAATCTAAAGATTTAGATAGAAATTACACTACTTTCTTTACATTGAAAACTCCATGCATCATATGCAGGCCATACAGCTATCTTATTAAATTCTTTCTATTTAATTTGGTTACCTTTGGCTCTTTTTTTATAATTTTTCTATCTACAATAGTTTTTACAAAAAAAAAAAAAAAAAAAAAAATGATAATTTAATTTTTTGCTCCAATTTCTTTACATTAGGAAACATATTAGGTACATTCTCTACAATTTTTGTTATAAATGATTGGAACTTTGGATTCTTGTTCCTTTAGATAATAGTTAAAAAACTATATATGTATATACTCATTTGCCCATGTCTAATGGTTCTGGAGGAGAGAATTTAAGGAATATGATAGAATTTTCTTGAATTTCTCTCAATTTTCTGTTTTCAATACCAATCATTGTTAACTTTTTTATATACAGCCTAACGATACCAATTTTTATTGAAAACTTATCTAGGAATATACATATATGCAAAACTTAAAGAAATTCTTGGAAAAATTTAGTGTCTGGACTATAAGGAGTATTAAAAATGCTAAAAGTTGGACATGAAGAAAAATCTAATTGGAAGCTCTAAATATAAAAAACATATTGTTCTATGTTTCAAAACCCTCCTGCACTATATGAAGACCACTCAGCTAGTTTATTATCCTCTTCTTCTTTTAATTTAGTCACTTTTAACTGCTTCTTGGCAGATTTATATTTGCTCAATGAACTTTGAGCACTTTGTTTTAGCTTTCACCTAACCCTAATTCTGCTAATTTTCTTGCTAACAGGACATACTTTGCCTGCTGTGATTTTGCCATAACATTTAGACTAGCTTTACAACCCATATTAAACTCACTAACAGCTGCAATCACTGCAATTTGCAATTTCTTTCTTAATAAAAAACTTCTTTGTGACATTTACTCCATGCAAACTTTCATTAACATTCTGTGCTTCTCCTTTGATGCCTCTCCAGTAGAATAGTTCATGCAGTTCGTACCCATGGTCATACAAAACTTCTGCATAGAAATATGACCCTTACCTATGTCCAGAAATATATCAACCATTCTTCTACTTACATTAAAAGGTGACCTACTAGAATCACTGTTAACTCTTGGGCTATAATATGTTTTCACTTAAGATTTACCTCAAGCAGAGCATTCTAGTATCATTACTCACTATTATGGCTAGAAAACCTTAAAGTTTCATTATATTTTGCTTCGAAATAGCCACTGTACTCCTAACCTAACCTGGTATGAATTATATATCTACTGTTGCAACAAGAACGCAATATAATGTTAAATCAGGCTTTATTCCTATTCTAAACAATAGTAATGTAATATAATCTGCTATCCACAGCTTTCACTTGCATGTAAACCATATTTCACAAACACTACATGTCAGTGGAAATGTTTGTTTACTTTCAAAAGTAGTAAGTGGGAAATAATATATAAAAATGGTAGCAGACAGGTTCAGTAGCTTTCACAAACATCCAGAAGATGTCTCTGCAGATTACCACAGTTATAGAATCAAACGGTGTAGTTTAAACGTGAGAATTCCATCAATTTCTTTGCAACACACTAGCAAAGGCAATATAAATGGCCACGCCCACCCGCACATGGGCATTTAAATAAGGACGCAGTGGCTCTTTAAATGGCGCTAGGGCCTAACTGACAGTAGATTCTGAAACTACAATGTTTAAACATAATTTTAAGGCAAAAAACGGAAAATGTCAGTTTTTGTTATTTTTGACAAAATTTTACAGATGCCTCCCCTTAAACTATATATGTCGCACCAATTTTAATGTCGGTACAAAAGTAGCATTAAACCATGAAGACGTGGTGCTCTGTGTTCATATCCAGGGGAAGCTGGTTGTATTAGTTACCACAGCGCTTTAATATTATTACTGTTCTGCAAAAAGTACCGCTTCTTCTCCATAGAGGGCATTATGATTTCAAGATAGACTCACCAGTCAACTATGTCATTATTCTTGCTCAAATAGAGGGCGGGAAATAACAAATAAAACTGAACACTGTGTAGAGTTATGGAAACCTTATGGGAAAGACAATGAAGAGAAGAACAATGGATAGAACAGAATAGGTTTTGGCAATAGCGAAAGATGTCTGGTTTAATATGCATTTAGCTGTCAGAAGATGTAAACATTGAAAAACTAATAAAGTTACAACATCAACTTTACAGCTTCAGAGTTATGGCTTCTAAATGATTGAATGCACTTCACAAGTTGCACATAGCTTGCACATGAGTCCTATAGCTGAATGATACATTTTAACATGATTGGTCAAGCAGTACTTAGGGCAGTGGCCACCATCTCAATGCACAGTGTGCACAGTAGGTCGTGCAAGTTTACCCTTTGCAAGCCGGAATAGTCTACCGTGCACTCCGTAGCCTTCAGAGCAGTGACGGAATGCAGATCTTGCAATTTAAATGCACAACTGACTGTGCAGCAATAATCGAATTGTAATATGAAGGATATAATTGTTATATAAATTGTTTTAATTGTTTCTTTCATTATCATTCAATTATGTACCTTTACTTTAATAAAAAAAAAAAACAAACAAATGAACAATAAATTGATATGTGTTTGGAGGAATTTAGTAACAGTGACATCAAAATTAATCTTAGAAACTATTTGTAGTTGGTTTATTAATACTCGCCAGTCGGAAAGAGATTGAAAATGGAAGCGAATGCCTTTGAAACTAGTCTCTCATAAATATAAACAAGTAAGTGATGAGTATTAATAAACCAACTACAAATAGTTTCCGAGATTAAAAATAAATTGATAGTTTAAACAAAATGAAAATAATCGACAATCTACTTACAATACAGCAGTATTAAATATCAGCTCAAAGAAAAGAATAAGCACAACATATTACTCAGAAGTGGAACCTAGTTTTCTAGATTTTTGTTGTCTCTTTTGACACACTAGTTTTTCAAAATTAGGTATCAATGTTTGCGCAGCAGCTAGTCTAAGTTGACATTTTAAGTTCTGATCCGACAACTGAATTCTGCAGCAATTTTTGTTTAATTTCATTAGCAAAAAAAAAAATTATATATTACATATATATGTGGATCTGAAAATACTCAGAAAACGAGCAGCATTTCTATGTAGTCGAGGAAATGTATTTCTTGGAAAATGTTAATAGAAATCACTCAACCTAATTCTATTTTGTACTTCATTTTTAATTTGACGATTGCATTGCAAATCGATAAGTTCAAGTTGCAATTCAGATGGAACATTATCAACATCTGTAGAGTAAGGCTCAGCAAATATTTGGAAAATTGGCTCTAATTGCACCACGTCTTGAAACCTTTTCTGAAACTCTTGGTTCAACTCTCTTAATATTTCAACATATTCTGGCAAGTCCATGACCTGAACAAACTGCTGAACTGTTGAAAGCTTTGGGAAATGTGCCAAGTTCTTTAAGGTTAACTGCCTTTCCCATAAGAATAGTTTCATTTTGAATGCTCTGATACTATCACTTTCTATAAAAAAGAAACACTCTTCCCATGAAGGCATAAATGTAGATGTCCTACGTGTCACATTACATTCTCCAACCGACATGTTTACGAAAACAAACCACAAGAGACGAGACAACACTGCTGTCCAATTCCACCTCAAGTTTCAAACTGAAGTCGCACGGCACTCATGGCAGTGCACAGTGCTATGTCATTTGCTCTAGCACAAAATTGATCTACTTGGTGACTGCTGACTTAAGGGGTTGAAAATAAATGAGGACAGTTTTTAAAATCTTCAGGTACTATACAACTGAAAATAAGGGTTGGTTGGGTTTGGGAAGATATAAGGTAATCTGTGATTTTGGATAGATCCTATAGATTAGATGTGTATGTTAATAAACATAATATGTTGATTATTAAATTATAGATGAGTCATATTTATTACACATCAGCTTCACTTACGAACCTATATTAAGGACATGTTTTGCGAATTATCGTTTGCATCATCGGCTCTAATGCGACTAAAGCTTGATCCAGTGGTGTGGGTAGTTCTAGAGTTGCTGCTGCCATCTTTGATTTTGTGATGAATTTAAATGTGGGGTTGTCTTTTGGCAGGATTTCGAAGTTCATTCATTGGCTTTTATGTTTTTCTATGCATATTCTCTCCCATATGACGAGTTCACTATGTTTTTGCAAGTATTTTAGTAATTTGGTACAAACATAGTGAACTCGTCATATGGGAAATGAAATGTGTAGTGTTTATCGCCCGCTTTTACTACATACGGCACCGCAGGCGGTGACACTGATGATACATGAGATGAAGATGGTGCACCGGTGGAATGAGATGGCGGGGGAAACCGGAGTTCCCGGGAGAAACCCGCCCCAGCGACGTGTTGTCCACCACAAATCTCACTTTGCAGTCGCCTGGGATCGAACCCGGGCCGCCTTGGTGAGAGACAAGCGGTCTAACCACAGAGCCACGCCGTGGCCTATCATATGGGGGAGAATATACATAGAAAAACATACAAACCAACTAATGAACTTTGAAATCCTGCCAGAAGACAACCCCACATTTAAATTCATCACAAAATCAACAGATGGCAGCACCAACTCTAGAACTACCCACACCACTGGATCAAGCTTTAGTCACATTAGAGCCAATGATGCGAACGATGGTTCGCGAAACAGTCCTCCATATAGCTACGTAAGTGAAGCTGATGTGTAATAAATACAACTCATCTATAATTTAATAATTGTTTCACTTCACTGTGGTGTTCCAATACAGTTGAATTTCAATATGATATGTTAAGGTGATACTAAATAAGAAGGCACACAAGGAGGAGCTAAGTAAAGCTGGGCAAGTTCAATTAGCCTATCCTAAAACTTGAGTAGTTTCATAACATGCACAGAGCAGGATGGCTCAGGTGGTTTCATCTGTAGCCTGCATTCCGGAGGTCCGGGTTCGATTCCTGTGGTCAACCTACTTGCCCAGGATTTTTGGGGGTTTTCCCGGGTTGCCAGGCGAATGCTGGGTAGAATAATTACATTCCCTGAATTTCCTGTCCCTCCATATCCTCTACATTATAATTTCATATCATCTCTTGTCTGATGATCTCTTTCAGGGTAGAAGTGTCAGTGGGTGTCTCGGCGTTGCATGGCAGGATGACGTGCTCATGGTAAACACCTCCTCCTGCATAGGATGATCTCCGGTCCGGCTTAGTGGGCCGTTTCAAGACCACGGTGGGTGGGATACTGGCTGTACTGGCCTGCCAGAGAGTTTCCAACTGGTTAATAGTAGGAACCCTGCCCCCTGTACTGTTGTGACTCGTTGGATCAGATGCCCTCTGTCCCATCCCTCCTCATCCTTTCTTTTGGTGATGCCCCACTTGGGGCACAGACATAACAGATGAAGACTTTTGATAGATAGAGTCAACATGAAAAATTCAATGCCATGGCCGGGATTTGAACCATGGATTTCCTGGTTTCTGTCCAGTCGCTCTAACCATTGAGCTACCATGGCCAACTTGCCGTCATGACATTAAATTCTCCATTTGACACGTATATTTCCCCGGTAGACCACTAGGGGCTCTCGCATTCGATATACATCGTTTCTGGCAATTTACTATCATAAGTACTTGAGTCCCAGGCTTCATCATTTAACTCTTATTATTTTAGTTAATTGATGGAAATTAATAATTTCTTCACACTAGCCGTACATAGGCTAAGATTTTTGATAGATAGTCAATATGTAAAATTCGATGCCATGGCTGGGATTTGAACCACGGATCTCCTGGTTTCTGTCCAGTCGCTCTAACCCATTGAGCTACCTAAACTATCAACGACTATGAAATTTCTGTAAAGATCTATGACTAATAACAATTTGAAATTTGAAACATGCTGTGAGCGAGCAGGCTCACTAATACTACTGCACATGCATACAACCTTGCCCTCGTGCCTCCCTAATGTTCCTTTGATTTTCACACAAAATATTGGTACTCCATGGTATCTGCAACACAGACCTGGAGCCGGCAAAGCACAACCACCAACACATTGAAATTCATTAAACAGTTTATAAAAGGTAAATGTAAAGGTACCCCCATGTTAGGCCATACGGCCTCTATCGGGGCAACGGGTGGTTACAGCACCCATTTATATAAGCCATTGGCATACAAGGCCTGTGAAGTCAGCCCCACGAGGCAGCCGCCTTCACACCCAGGGCCATAGTGCGACCAGAAAGATTATACCAGAAAATAAATTAAATGGTACAATTGGGAATCAACCCGTGACCTCCTGGCTTGTCTAGTGCTATAACCACAAGGCTAACGCGTGGCCCCTTTGAACAGTTTATCATTGCTTTATATTCAGTTATAGAAGCTAACTCCATCCTTCTTACATAAACAGATATAATAGCTGATGGTTATTAAATCCCAGGGCAGATTGCTTCTGAAGCACCTATAAAGTTCATGTTGGCACGATACTCCATTCCCACGAACATAATTCCCCACTACAAGTGCATGTGGCTTGCATGCTGGCATTATATTCAAGTATTCCTTTGTGTAACATTATTCAATGGCTGTTATCAGTTTCTTTTGTGTGTGGGTGTGAAACGCAAGTGTTATATATAAATTCACTTCATTCAGTGTTATAACAGCTACACTGTGTAACATTCTTATTCGTACACTTTAGTTTTCTAAGAAAATATTTTAGTAATATACGAGGGGATGTCGTAGAGTTTTAATTATCACCCGGTAGTTTTTATGCTAGAGTGATGAAAATTTTTCAGTGTCATCATTGATCCCTCGGGACATAATTTGGTAGTTTCAGTGATTTGAGTCCTTTTGCTTTTTTATACTGAGTGCCAGAAGTGACTGAGGTATAAGATGGAGAAAATTGAAACTCCTAGTGTGATCAAGTTCCTGCATTTGAAGGGCAAAACTTCCCGGGAAATCCATAATGAGATGACGGCTGTTTATGGAAATGACTGCCCATCATATGACACTTTTATGAGGTCGAAAAGGAATTTTCAAACTGGTCACATGTCCCTGACAGATGAGTCAAGAGCTGGAGACCGTCAGTGACATACAATGCTGTCACAGTGAAGAAAGTGGAGTGTTTAATACTGGAAGACATACAGCAACCATCCAAATAATCATGAATGAGACACATCTTAGTTATGGTAGTGTGTGGAAAATTATTCATGACGAACTGCACATGTCTAAGGTGTCTGTAGGGTGGGTTCCACATTTGCTAATCCCTTTTCAAAAGCAAACACGGCGTGACCTTTCAAGACAGATGTTGATGCTGTTGAACAGGATGAAGATGAACCATGGTAACCATGGAACCATGGAAATGAAATGTGTAGTGCTTAACGCCCGCTTTTACTACATACGGCACCACAGGCGGTTGGTAACCATGGATGAATCCTGGATCTATCAGTATGATCCAGAGACAAAAACCATGAGCATGGAATGGAAACATGCCGATTTCCCCCCTCCTAAAAAAGCAAAGGTGCAAAAGTCAACTGGGAAGGTCATACTGTCAGTTTTCTGAGACTGTCGTGGAGACATCCTTACAGATTATCTTGCCAAGGGTCAAACCATCACTGGCAGATACTACTGCATCATCTGGACAAGTTATGAGCAGCTCTGATTAGGAAACGATGCGATATGCTCTCCAAAGATGTTTGTCTTCTGGATGAGAATGCACCAGATCATTCATCTCAAGCTGCAGTTGACAAAACAAGGAAATGTGGTTTTGAGAGCTTACAGCATCTGCCTTATTCGTTCGATCTCGCAACAAGTGACTTTTTCTGGTTCCCGGAAATGAAGAATTTGTTGCGTGGTACCCGATTTGACAATACAAATGACGTCATTAATGAAGTGGAAGAGTGGTTTAAAGCTAATTCTGCAGAGTTCTACAATCAAGGTATTTGGAAGGTCAAGAAACCCTGGGAAAATGTGCAAATCTGGATGGTGACTACGTAGAGAAGCACTAGCAAGCACATATCAACACAAACTCTCTATCACATTTTTTAAAGGGTGACGACACTCCCTCGTATGTTAGAAGACACAATCAAATTATTATTTTTTCCCATATATGTGAAACAACATAACAAATGCTATATCAGGAATTAACTAAATATTAACACATCAAGTTACAAACTAAATTAAATGAAATTGTAAAAGAAACATGACCATCTCTGTACAACATTTCTATTCATACATTAGAAATAATAGTTGAATAACAAAGAGACAATTGACAATCTAATACTTTGTTGGATATCCCTTGGTCTTAATAACTGCCTCACACCTTCTCTTTATAGAACTAACCAAGTTTCTGCATTCTGCTGTGCTGATTTTATTCCATTCTTCCTCCACATGTTTAAGCTCTTGTTTAGTACTTACTTTGCTTTTATGGACTCGTTTCTTCAGAATTCTCTACAAATGCTATATTGGATTCAAGTCTGAACTCTGAGGAAGTGTTTGAAGTAGTTTGGGTACATTCCATATTAACCAATACATGTTCAGTCTTGCTTTGCTTTGAGTTTACTGTCATTATCCTGTTGAAATCTATAACCAGATACCATACCCATTTTCTGGGCACTCTGCTTTACGATTTTCTTTAAAATGTCAAAACACAAGGTCTGTTCAATAAAGAATAATCACAATTTGTTTTTGGCACCGTACCTTTACTCACCCTAATAATTTTGATGGTCCTTCTCAAAATAGTCTCCACTGAATGCGATGCACTTGTCCCAGCGTGTCTGCCAGTCTTCAAAGATATGCTGGAAACCATTTTTTGAGAGATCCTTCAAAATCACCTATGCAGCCTTCATCACTGCTTCTGATGATGGATAATGCCTCCCACAAAGGCATTTCTTCAAGTTAGGGAATAGAAAAAAGCCACATGGGGCTAAATCCGGACTAGGGTGAGGGATGCAATTCACGTTGATTTTTGCAAGATATTCAGCAACAACATTGGCAATATGCGGCCACGCATTATCGTGGTGCAGCATCCAGCCTGCTTCCCGGAAATGTGATCTTTTGCACCTGATATGGACTTGCAATGTTTTCAGGACATCCCTGTAGCATTTTCCAGTTACTGATGTGTGTGCAGGTACAACATGCTGATAAACCATTCCATGAATATCAAAGAATGAGATGACTATAACTTTCCTAGCAGAAGCATCCACTTTTGTTTTTTTGGGGGTTAGTGATGAAGCAGATTTCCACACTGAGCTTTGCTGTTTACTCTCAGGATCAAAATGATGTAGCCAAGTTTCATCAGCAGTGATTACGTTTGTTAGAAACTCCGGATCATCCTCTAGCATCAACTTTAACTGCATGCAGACCCGCATGAGAATGTCCTTTCGTTCGGGAATCAAGTCTTGGAACCCATCGTGCACAAACACGTCTCATGTGTAATGTTCCTGTCACGAACGTGTGAGTGGCACCCAATGAAATGTTCAATATTTCAGAAAGTGATCTTAAGGTAATTCGTCGATCCTCTCTCACAATGGCAGCAGCAGTGTTGATACTTTCTTCCATCAGAGTAGTAACTGGAGCACCGGGTCCACCTTTCTTTGAAATTGATTGTCTCCCCTCTTTAAACATTTTAAACCACCTTCGAGCTGTGCTGTAGGGAAGAACAGACTCTCCATAGGCCTCCTGTAACTTTGAATATTTTCTGGAGTATTTACTGAGACAGAACTGGGCAATGGCAGTGATCGTTATAACGAAGTTGTCAAAAGTAAACTCCAAACCAAACTCAGCATTTTGTATGAAGATTTGAAATCAGAGAGATAGAAGGTGCCCTTCCGCTATTGCAGTTAGTACTGAACAAAAATCTGCAAAACACTTTTAGAGAAGTGACCAAGGTTTTAAGAATTGTTGCCATTTCTCGTCTTTGAAGAGGAAACACCATGGCTCAGGATTGGCTCACCTATCTGGCCACCACCACTGGCTGAAGACCATGCGAATGCCTTCGAAAACATTTCAATTGTGTTCTAATATTTAAAAGTGAAGGTGACTGAAAATAAGTTCAACTATTTCAGTACTCCAACAAATGAGGAGTGCGTAAAATATGAAGCTATTATAACAGTGAAGCAAACAAATATATACAAATATAACAATTTCTAACTTTAAACTTCACTTATCTTATGAGAAATAATGATGATTTTCTTATAAATTGTATGGTATTGCGATTATATATATTTGCGATTATAGTGGCTGAGCATATGTAAAAGTTTTACATGAAAATCCTGGACAATTTATAAGAAAATCATTATCATTTCTTATAAAATAAGTGAAGTTTCAAGTTACAAAGTGAGGAGTGTTATAAACTAAGTAATAAATTTAACACAATTATGTCTCACTGAACAACAATGCATATAATAATGTAGTGTAACAACTATGTAAAGTCTCAGTAGCGTACGTGGTAGCATGTCTGCCTCACGTTCAAGAGGTCCCGAGTTTGAATCTCGGTCAGGGTGAGTTACCTGGATAAGGTTTTCCCTTATCCTGAGCACAAATGTCGGGTAACTAAGCTCCATGGACTCTGAACTCACTCTAGCATCATTTCACCTAATTCATTCATCGTCCGATGCCAAAAAAAACAATGTAATGTAATAATGATGATGATGATGATGGTAATAATAATGTATGACAATAATGTAGTTCTTCCATTGTTGAGCCAAGAAAACAATGGATTGTCAATGGCTGAGCAGGTGGTTTAGAGAGGTGGCGTGCAGTGGCTTTTACGCATTCGCTTGCAATTTCAACTTCAACTAATTCAACTAATAAGAAAAATCGACATCATTTTTCTTAATATAAGTAAAGATTTTTGTTACAAATAGTTATATTTGTATAATACTTATTGGTTCACTGTAACTAGCTTCATTTTCTACATAATTATTAGACCTAGATATTTCATATATTTCCTTGGTAAACCAAGGCTTCATCATTTAAGTTTTTTTTTTTTTTTTTCACATTTATACCCCGCCTTTAACTGCAGTGGTCAGTGAAACATATCGATGGTGTTATCTTGTACTTGTTGAGTTGTATCACTAGATCATGCACACATTCATACTCTCATTCATATTTCCAGATTGGCGAAGGTGGGGAATTATCTTGGTTAGAGAAAAATTCCCAACCCCAGCCGGGAATCGAACCCGGGACCCCTAACACAGCAAGCAGGTGCTCTACCGACTGAGCTACGGGGCCAGCCATTATTTAATTGATGGAAATTAATCATTTCTTCACACTTGCCCTATATTGGATTGATATAAGGTATTGAATATTTGTTATAGTATTTACTTAATGCAGGGCTTTTGATATCTCTCATTAGCTACAACAATGATAATTCACTACAATATGGATGATTGAGTATCAAAACTTACTCTGCCAGATTTATCTGTTTTTCAGTCTGCTTAAGCGCCATTTCCTTTTTCAGACGTTTCCCTTCAGGTTCCAATTGCTCAGTTGCTTCATCAGCTGCAGGTGTTCTCCTCTTGTAAACCTTTGCTCTGGAGCTGTGCACACTTGCCATCTTGAAGCTCTACTAGTCACTGTAAGCTGTAAGCTGAAAAACAAATTGTGTGTGTTTCTTAGAAGACTGTGTTGCCACAGAAACAAATTTTCATTTCACACAAAATTATCGGGAGATCAAATATTTCCACTTTTATATATTTTATTATTATTATTATTATTATTATTATTATTATTATTATTATTATTATTATTATTATTATTATTATTATTATTATTATTATTATTATTATTATTAGTAGTAGTAGTAGTAGTAGTAGTAGTAGTAGTAGTAGTAGTAGTAGTAGTAGTAGTAACAGTAGTAGTAGTAGTAGTAGTAGTAGTAGTAGTAGTAGTAGTAGTAGTAGTAGTAGTAGTAGTAGTAATACTATTATTATTATCATCATCAGGGCTGTAGTGGACGGCGAACGTGGATGTATGCCGTGAGCGCACTATATTTTGGAGGGGGACGCAGTTCCCATACTAATAATATTATTTATATGTTTTTTAATTCATTACCTTTCTTGATTTAACATTCAAAATACTGCAACAATACAAAATATATACTTACATTCGAAATACATTCAAATAATATTTGTGACTATTAACGGACCTCCAGTACATATGTGGAACATAAGAGGATTAAATGAAAGAATGGATAAAAAGTCGTACACATGCGAGGACAGCCAAAGCAGGAAGGCGAATCTACAAGTGCAGAATTCTGATCGGTTTTCCTGCATCTGGAAAAAATTTTGGGTGAGCGTCCCCCGACTTTTTTCATTAGGAATACGGCCCTGATTATCATCATCATTAGCACATACGTTTTCTTCTCCAAATCCTTTTTCTGTCACCTGTAGGTTTATCTCTTTCTCCATTCAATATTTCATTTATAAATATATTTTTAAAAATAGTATTGCACCTGTCATTTTGTACTGTAAATTCTGCACCAGTTAAAAAAATATTCTAATGCACTATATCCACGCGAATCTCTTCTTCAATAACCGAGCATGGATCGCCCCCCCCCCCCCCCAACGTTGAGTCATATCGGATGGTGAATGAAATGGGTGAAATGATGCTCAAATGAGTCCGGGTTCCATGGTGCTTGGAGTTACCCGACATTCGCCTATCAGGATAAGGGAAAACCCCGGAAAAAACCTTATCCAGGTAACTTGCCCTAACCGAGATTCGAACTCGGACATCTTGAACGTGAGGCAAACATGCTACCATCTACGCTACCGAGGCGGGCTAACCGAATGTGATGACTAATGCTGTTTCTTCTGTGGTCCGCATTCGGGAGGTCCGGCTTCGATTCCCGTAGCCCGCCTACCTGACCCATTGGTTTTTTCGGGGGTTTCCCGGGTCGCCTGGGTAGGTTGATTACATCCCCCCAATTTCCTGTCCCTCCATTTCATCTCCATTATCATTTCATATTATCTCTCATCTGGTGGTCTTATTCAGAGTAGAAGTGTCTGGGCGTTGCATGGCAGGGTGATATGCTCCTGGTAAACACTTCCTCCTCCGTTAGGATGGTCTCCGGGCTGGCCTAGTGGGCCATTTCTAGACCCCGATGGGTGGGATGCCGGTTGTATTGGCCTGCCGGGGAGTTTCCAACTGATAAATTGTGGGAACCCTGTTTTCTGCAGTCACTCCTTGGGTTGGCCCTCCTCTCTCCTCATCCTTCCTCCCGGAGATACCCCACTTGGGACATACACTAACTCTCATAAATAATCGGACAGACTTTGCATTTCACTATGGAGTGCTCTATAAAGCAGGATAGATTATGCGTATCAATCTCAAGGTACTCCTTGTGTTAAGCAAAAGTGATATGCTATGAATATCCATTTTAGAGATCGAAAATGTGGCTGAACTAAGAGCTTCCCAATTGAATCTTGTTTACATCATGAGTTTACGACACAAAAAGAATCGGACAGCACAAATGAAATGCAATACAACGAGTAGGTGAAATCTGTCAGTAGTCAAAACAACATCGTAGAAGTACGTCAACTGTTCACCAAGAAGAAGGCAAGAGCATAGTATGGGGCCCAGAGGTAAGCAGAGTACCTTTGAACAGAGACAGTGATTTATCACTATGAAAAGAACATAACATACCGGGAAATAGCAGAGATTGCGAGTCTTAGCAAAAGTACAGTTAGTGACATAATTCACCGGTGTAAGTATGAAGACAGAATTGAATCTCGAGCAAAGCCAGGGTGACTAAAACTTCTTACCGATAGGCAGGAGTCTTATATTATGCTTGAGATAAAACGGAATCCGCGTAAAGTGCTCCGGTGATTTGTGCTGAGATACAGGAAGAACTAGGGCTGACAGCTAGCCCTGGAACGGTCAAAAGGGTCATGCAAAAACAAGATTTTAATGGTCACGTAGCCAGAAAAAAAAAGCCATACATTTCCAGCAAGAATAAAAGGAAGCGATTACAATTTGCCAAAGACTTTATTTTCTCATTTAATCAGGTTAATGATCCGAATCATACGTCTCACGTTGTGCAGCTATGGCTACTTTACAACTGTCCTCCCTCAGTCCCTGGATTTTAATCCCATAGAAGCAGTATGGGATAAACTGTAGAAGGCCGTGCAGAAGCAGCACTTGGAGAGGTTGCAAGAGGAATGGAGCAAACTTTCTACAGTCTACCTGAAAAGCCTGGTTCACAGTATGCCAAATAGGTTACGAGAAGTAGTGAAAAGAACAGGGAGAGTCACAAAGCACTAAACCATATTTTGTATCACTCAAGATTTTATGTCCGATTACTTTTGAGGGCCAAAAGATGGCGTGTTTCGTTTTAATTCTTAAAAAAGCACGCATTATATAATTTTCGTGTGAAATAAAATTTATTTTCTTACAAGAACGAACCATGTAACTGTCGATTATCATTAATTTCAATAAAATAGCACATCAAATGTTGAGTTTCACCTTCAAAACTTAGTACTCTGATTTGTCCGATTATTTATGGAAGTATCTGTACATACAATAGATCACGGCTGGTCGCAGTGCCCAATCCCGTCCGTACGATTCTATCCTATCTGTCCTACACTGAGAAGCGTCGGTCTGGGTGGCTCAGTTGGTTAGGGTTTCTGAGTCCTAGGTTGTAGGTTCAAAACCAACCCAGGCCAATGGTTTAAAGTATGCTTAAAAGCAACAGCCCCATGTCAGCAGATTGACTAGTACGTAAAAGAATTCCTACTGGTACTGTGACGCTGTTATGATCCTGGCAATTTACAGCTATATTAACAAAATAAAAGAAATAAAAATAAAGAAACCATAGAGATCCCAGTTCACCTTTAGAACATCCGGCAGAAAATTCGTCAAAGAGGGAGATATTGAAAAGAGCTTTAGATGTGGTGCAAGCTGGAAAAGACATCAATCTAAAGACAGCTATCACTTGCGTATCAGTCAGAGAATCAAATAAATATAGCGGCTATGCAATAGAAAGAATTTTAGCAATGCTCATCAAGTGCCAACAACAACTTACCTACTGGAAATAAGCCTCAAATTAATATTAGTGTCCCGGTTTCATAAAGCAACTCGACTTTTCCAGATAAATGTATAGAGTTTATTTTGTTTTGTTTAATCCCATCACTGAGCAACGAACTACACTGAACACGTCATAGAGAAAACAAGTGATTTGTTACTAAGCTAAAAAAAAAAAAGGGGCGCCTATTCCTTATAGCACAGGATATTTAACCTGTAACTGGCATGGTAGCCTCAGGAGGAATCCGGTTAAAACTGCTTACCACGTGAAACCTATTTCATCCGCAGTGTGGCCCTGCGGCTCTCAGTACCTTTCAGGCAGTCTGCTTTGTGAACTGTATTTTTGTGTGTGTAATTTACGTCATCCAACGTTAAGTCATATCGGACGATGAATGCAATGGATGTGTGTGTAGTTTACGTCATCCAACGTTAAGTCATATCGGACGATGAATGCAATGGATGTGTGTGTAATTTACGTCATCCAACGTTAAGTCATATCGGACGATGAATGCAATGGATGTGTGTGTAATTTACGTCATCCAACGTTAAGTCATATCGGACGATGAATGCAATGGATGTGTGTGTAATTTACGTCATCCAACGTTAAGTCATATCGGACGATGAATGCAATGGATGTGTGTGTAATTTACGTCATCCAACGTTAAGTCATATCGGACGATGAATGCAATGGATGTGTGTGAAATTTACGTCATCCAACGTTAAGTCATATCGGAGGATGAATGGAATGGATGAAATGGTGCTCAAATGAGCCGGGGGTCCATGGAGCTTAGAGTTACCCGACATTCGTCTTTCAGGATAAGGGAAAAAACCTTATCCAAGTAACTCACCCTGACCGAGATTCGAACTCGGGACATCTTCAACGTGAGGCAGACAGGCTACCACCACGCTACCGAGGCAGGCTGTGTGAGCTGTATGTGTTATTCTTATTATGCTTAGGTTTTTTTCCCCATTTACACCCCGCCTTTAACTGCAACGGTCATATCGGCGACCCTTCTTTTTGGAACATATCGAAGGTGTTAACTTGTATTCGTTGGGGTTTTAATCATTAGATCACACACACATTCGCAATCTCGTTCATACTTTCAGACTCTGGGGAAGATGAGGGATTATCTTGGTCAGAGAAAAATCGCCGCCCCCACGGCCGGGAATCGAACCAGGGACCCCTGGCGCGCCAGGCATCTTAGGTTTTGTCCACTTCATCAAGGTCCTTCAGAGAGTATTTAAATCCTCTTGGTTTACTGACACCAAGTTGGTACAAACATTATTGAAAATAACTTTGCTACTTAATTACACCCTGGTTTTAAAAAAACAGGCTTTTATGCAAATAAGAAATAAAATACAGTTTTATACTTAAGTTTACTACACAAAATATCAATGAATGTCTTGATCTGAATTGTATTAACATTTTACTTTCTTTTGCCACTACCTACAGTAAGTAGAGGAAAGACTGTATGAGGCCAATAATCCCAACCCTCCCAAAAAAGGATTTTTAAACAAGCACATATGTCTGTGAACAGCATAACCCAAAAAAACACAATTTAGGCTAAGTACCTATGAAACTTAGGTACACCTATGGTGTTCTACAGGGTTCTGTGATGCGTCCTCTCTTATTTATACTGTACTTTTTTTTTTTTTTTTTAATTTACAGCCTCTAACATTAAGTCATATCGGACAATGAATGAGATGGGTGAAATGATGCTCAAATGAGCTCAGGGTCCAAGAGCTTAGAGTTACCAGACATTCGTCTTTCAGGATAAGGGAAACCCCCAGAAAATACCTTATCCAAGAAACTCACCCTGACGGAGAGTCGAACTTGGGACCTCTTGAACGTGAGGCAGACATGCTACCATCACGCAACCGAGGCGGGCATACTGTACGTGATTGAAATACCTAACAATGGACAGAGTAAAGGAATATCGTATGCAGATGACACGACAACTGTATGCTGGGGCACCTCAATTTTAGAATTACATAATACAATGACACAAACTATTGAATCACTTTTTAATTATTTTTGGGAGAATAATTTGAAATGTAACATGTCTAAAACAAAGTTAATACAGTTTAATTTAAGGAATTTAAATAATGAACATGACTCTGTAATATTATCAGATTACAATATGCATGTTACAAACAAACATAAATATCTAGTTATTATAATAGATCAAAAACTAACATGGTCGGAACATAATCAGTACATCTGTGGGAAAATCAGTAAGTGATTTTACCTGCTTAGGCACTTTTCTAATCTACTAGAAGAAAGAGAATTAAAAATTATCTACTATTGTGTCACATTTCCTCATCTAGTGTATGGAACTGAAATTTGAGGGTGTAGTGCAAAATCAAATATGGAAAGATTACTAAAATTACAAAAGAAAGCAGTTAGAATAATGTATCATCTAAATTATAGGGATTCTTGTAGGCAGTATTTCAGGGAAAAACAAATTTTTACAATATTTTCATTATATGTATATAGGGTAATAATATATGGATTGGGAAAATATAACTTGAGAAATAGGGATATGCATAATTATAACACACGACACAACTATGATTTTTTTAGACAGGGTTTTCGAATAAATAGTAGTATTAAATATCCAAACGTAATGGCACTGATTTTATACAATAAACTGCCGAATTCTGTAAAGCAAGCTATGTAAGAAAATACTTTTAAAAAGGAGCTTAAGATTTACCTAATAAATAAGGCATTGTACACAACTGATGAATTGTAATTCTATTAGCATTTGTATTGTAAGTTATATGTATATGTAAATATTGAAATTGACAATGTCAGAAACTGTATGGAAAGATGGAGTCAGACTGAAAAATTCAATGCCATAGCCGGGATTTGAACCACAGATATTCTGGTTTCCGTATAGCCACTATAACCAATTGAGCTACTATGGCCAACGTGCCGACATGACATTAAATTCTCCAATTGACTCGTGTTTTTCCTGGTAAACCACTTAGGAGTTCTCATAAACACATGAGACAACTACCTTAATGGCGACTTACAACGTGTAAGTACTTTAAGGCCCGGGCTTTATAGTTAACCACTATTAGGTCAATTTAAGGAAATTAAATGTTCTTTCACACTGGCCGTGTGTAGGTTAAAGTATGGAAAGATGGAGTCAGACTGGAAAATTCAATGCCATAGCCGGGATTTGAACCACGGATATTCTGGTTTCCATCCAGCCGCTCTAACCAATTGAGTTACTATGGCCAACGTAATGTCATGCCGTTAATGCCATGTCGGCATGTTGGCCATAGTAGCTCAATTGGTTAGAGCGGCTGGATGGAAACCAGAATATCCATGGTTCAAATCCCGCCTATGCCATTGAATTTTTCAGTCTGACTCCATCTTTCCATACTTTAACCTACACACAGCCAGTGTGAAAGAACAATTAATTTCCACCAATGTCAGAAACTGCTTTGCAGTCTATTCAAAGTAAATTCAATAAAAGTTTCCTTAACTTGAGATTTAAGTTCAGCATCTTCCAAGGATGCCATACAAAGATTATGAAGAAAACTTTCTACTCACATCCCTAGTATAGGGATGTCTAGGCCCAAAGGCATTAGGCATCATAAGTAAGGGGGCAATCATACCTATCCTTACATACAGAGCACCACTATGAGTAGAAGCTGCACAGAGAGTCAAGAACTCCTTAAAACTGCAAACAGTCCAAAGATTAATCAAGATAGCAAAAGCCTACCGCACAATCTCATATGATGCCTCCTGTGTTATAGCAGGAGTACAGCCTATAACAATAACCATAAAAGGGTAGCAGACCCACACAAGACACTGAAAACCGAAGAAGACTATGACTCACCACTGGAACTTAATAAATGGAACCATCCAGCTCAAACAGTTAAAATCAAAATGACAGAAGATGCAGACACCACTACCTACTTTAACATCTACACGGATTGCAGCAAGATAGCAAACAAAGTTGGAGCAGGAGTGGCAATTTTCAAAGGAGTAAACCTAATCAAATATCTAAAATTCAAGTTGAACCAAAATTGCTCAGCCGAACAGATAGCCATCCTAAAAGCTGTGAAAGAAATCAATAAATTTAATGTAGCTGAACTAGAGAAAACAATTACAGTCCATACTGACAGTCAAGTAACCCTGTCACTTCTCGAGAACAATAAGAAACATAATTCCTTAACAACAGATATACACAACATTCTAGCAGCACTTAGTCAACAAAACTGGAAAATATACTTCAAATGGGTAAAAGCACACATTGGCATTCCTGGAAATGAACTAGCAGACAAGTTAGCAAAGTAAGCATGAGAAGAAGCAGGAATAGGAAGTTTATAACAGGATACCAAAATCTACAGTCGAAGCAGAAATTAGAGAAAAGGGAACACAGGATTGGCAGAATAGATGGAACAACTCAACTAAAGGAGCAATAACAAGGAGTTTCTTCCCCTCCATTAGAGAGAGACTCAAGGTGAATCTGTCACTCACGCCATGTTTCAAAGCTCTAACTACAGGACATGGAAAAACCAATTCATATAAACACAGATTCCACATCGCAGATAATCCTACAGGTTCATGCAACACAGGACACCAAACAATACATCACATAATATATGAATGCCCAGAAGTACTACAACAAAGAGACACATTAAGAGAAGAAATTAGGAAAAAAGAAGGAAGCTGGCCAGCGGCTACACAACAGCTTGTATCCAAATATCTGAGAGACTTGCAACAATTCTGCAACTCAGTAGGACTGTGAAGTGAAGTGCAGTGTAAAAACAGAGTTATAGTCGTGACAGTGAGAGTGATATCAACATTGATTACAAGAACAATAATAGGAACATAAGGACATAAAAATGACCAAATCAAAAAGCAAAAGTGAATACCAAAGAATACAAAGCATGTAATATTACTTGTAATGGGGCATGCTGTTAATTAATCTTTAAAACTATAAAAAAAATCCCTAGGATAGGTTAGGGTACAATAGAATTTTACAGAGGGAATTCGGCACATCAATCAGACTGATCTGTTGTAGCCCCACGTGGGGCATCTCCGGGAGGAAGGATGAGTCAATAGTAAACAGGGCGGCCGACTCCAGGAGTCACGACAGTGCAGCAGGCAGGATCCATCAGTTCGAAACTCCACGGCAGTCCAGTACAACCAATATCCTATCTACCGTGGCCCCGAAACTTCCACCAGGAAGCATAGTTTCCCCTTACCCTGGACACGCTGGCTGGTGCACAGTGGTTCTTGACCCTTGATCTGAAGTCAGGTTACTGGCAGGTAGCTCTAGACCATAGAGACAAGGAAAAGACTGCACTCTCGACAGGCCAAGGGCTTTGGCAGTTTACAGTTATGCCCTTTGGTCTTTGCAACGCACCAGCTACCTTCCAATGCCTCATGGAGTCAGTGATGAGAGGATTGACTTATGACGCATGCCTGCTATACCTGGACGACATCATCATCGTTGGCAAGACATTCAAAGACCACCTCAAAAACCTGAGCAAGATGTTACAGAGACTGCAGGCGACCAACCTGAAGCTGAACACGAAGAAGTGCCAGCTCTTTCGCAAAGAAGTCAACTACTTGGACCACAGTCTCACCAGCCGGACTGGCCACAGTCTGCCGTGAAAGATTGGCCTCGGACAAAGGATAAGAGAGAATTGCGCAGTTTCCTGGGGCTGTGCAGTTACTACCGCTGATTCATAAAGGGGTTCTCCAGCATCGCCAAGCCCCTCACCCACCTGACAGAAGGATACAAGCCTTATGTGCGGATGGAGGACGCCAAAGGCGCTTTCCAGCAGCTAAAGAAGACACTGTACAGTGCTCCTATTTTGGGATTCCCACAACTAGGCGGCGCCTTCCTTGTGGACATCGACGTCAGCGACCATTGCATTGGAGGTGTCCTATCCCAAGTTCAGGATGGCAACGATCGGAAGATAGCCTACTACAGCAAGGCGCTGTCCAAGTTAGAGAAGAACTACTGCGTCATCTGGCGAGAGTTACTGGTGGTATTAAAACTTTGGAGCACTTCTACAAGTACCTGTACGGTCAGCCATTCCACCTGAAGACTGATCACTCCGGCCTAACCTGGCTACTTAGCTTTAGAAACCTTGAAGGCCAGACAGCCCATTGGGTCCAAAGGCTGCAGGAGTACGACTTCACCTCTGAACATCGTAAAAGGAAGAGCTACGGCAACGCAGATGCCATGTCCTGTAGACCCTGCCCAGAAGAGTGCGGAAATGCACAAGAGTGGAAGAAGAGCATGCCGCAGCTGTCAGAGTGGTCACGGCAGTACCTGCGGACGGCTGGGATAGCGCAAGCCTGAGGAGGGAGCAGCTGGCGGACGCCGACTTGGGGCAACTCTTGAGGAAAGTGGAGGCAGGGACAAGACCAACCTGGAAGGACATCGCATCAAGGAGCACCACATAGAAGTCATACTGGGCCCAATGGGACTCACTGAAGATCAGACAGGGCATGCTGTTCCAGGTATGGGAATCACCTGATGGGAAGACGCAGAGGGAGCCAGTTGGTGCTTCCCCGGAGTAAGGTCCCAGCGTGCTTGGAGGAAGTGCAAGCCGATACTTCAGGACATCTGGGAGCGAACAGAACAATCGACAAACTCCAACAGCGCTACTACCAATGTTACTAATGTAATTTGGAATGTTGTTCTTCAAAAACTGATTTTTAAAGGGCATACTCTAAAAATTATGACCTCTGGTGCTTACAAGAAAACATCGCAATTTTATAAAAGTTATCATTCGTTCTGTTGTATTTTCTTGCACCCATTTCAGCAAGCATCCTACATTTTACAGTTTAGTATAGTATTGAATCAAAATACACATACATACATAAAAAGGCTTTCTCCATCCATTTCAGCAAGTATTCTATGATTTACCAGTACAGTAGAATCTTCAATCAAAATGTCTAGATTTATAAAAAACCTTCTCCACCCATTTCAGCAAGCATTCTACATGTTCCCAGTCTGGTACAATCTTTAATAAACATGCCTAAATTCATAAAAAGGCATGCTCCAATTCACTAGGTATTCTAAAACTGTCTGATAAAATTATATTGGTTCCTCTTGAAATTTTAACCCTGGAAGAATGTGGGCATCATTTCAATCATTTTGTTGATTCATCATCCAATATGACCTACCCAGTTAGATGTAAAACTTCAAGGCATCATTTCAATCATTTTGTTGATTCATCATCCAATATGACCTACCCAGTTAGATGTAAAACTTCAAGGCTTACAAACTTCTAATATCATTTTAAGTTAATTGATGGAAATTAATCATTTTTTCACACTAGCCGTATATAGGCTAAGGTTTTGGATAGATAAGAGTCAACATGAAAAATTCAATGCCATGGCTGGGATGTGAACCACGGATCTCCTGGTTTCCGTCCAATAGCTCTTACACATTGAGCTACCATGGCCAACTTGCTGTCATGACATTAAATTTTCCAAGTGACTCATATATTTCCCCAGTAAACCACTAGGGGCTCTCGCATATTCACTTCTAATATCAAATTTGTGACAAAACATGATCATTCAAAACCAACCTTTTTCACGCTCCTTATCAGCCACTTAAAAATTTACATACTTTTGTCTCTTCAAATATGACCAAAGGCTTTCACAGCCAGTGTAATTAGTAAAATAAAACATGTTTTCCGAGCTTGTAGGCCATGGTTCAACCATAAAATTATAAGACAACATTGGTTGGAAGTTACTTCCAGGATGTTATACTGTGATCTGCTGGAGACAGAGGTCCAAGATGTTTCGTCCACAACTGTAGTAGACATCTTCAGTGGCACAGTCAGTCTTCTAAGAGAATGTTGGATTGCAACTTAAGTTTTGACTGTCTACGCTGCTGATTGGTCCAGAAATCAGACAGCTGGTGGGAGGGGCGTGGTTTCATCTATGACATTGCTCCCTTCTGATTGGTTCACTTTTTTTTCAGTCATGTGATGTTTCTTGCCTTCAATAACTGAGTTGTAGTTGCTGCCGAGTTACTGAAATAGTTTGGATATTTGTAAAAGTCAATAGCCTTACACTGAGTAGATCATGCTAAGGTAGCTACAAAATAGGAATGAACATAAGGCGGGGCAAGACATGGCAGTTCTATGACTACCAGCCAATGCGGTACATGCAATGTTGTACAGTTAAGCATGCATACTGACTCGCTTTGCCGAAGTATGCAGCTAATTTCTTTGCGCGCTCTAAAGATACCAATTAAAGAATGATTTTGTTTTTCCCATGTTACAGAGCTATTTTTTCTGAGGATTACTGTCTAAACCCCATGTTTGTAGGACATCTGGTGTCAGAGATATGGAAAGATAAGGTGCCTGACTAGAAAGAAAAGAATTATTAACTGTCAGTGACGAAAAGCACACACATGCTATGCTGCAGTTGCATTTTGTAACTTACATTCAGTCAAGTGTGATCTTTTAAGTGCTTTTTAAAGTTAGTAAATATACTGCTTAGCAAGCATAGTACTGGTGCACCTAGTATTAACTGCGAAACAACTCAGATTTTACATAAATAGCCTACAAACATTTTTGTTAATGTGTATTCCTTTTTCAAACAAATGTCAATTAAAGACATTTTCGAAAGTACAAATTTCATTAAGAGTCGAGAATTAATGTTACAAGCTTGTCACGTGAGTGCTCATTCTGTGATGAACATTGTTAAAGAAGGCAAACAGTTTACCAAATTACGAGAAGTTTCCATATTTAGATCTCCAGGGACACATGGGGCAGCTAAGAAACGTGCTACCAACTTAGACAATTTTAGAAAGTGTGTTTCAAGTAGAACAATTTATGATTTATATGACACGGGTGAATATCCAACTGCCAAAAGGCTGACCAATTTAATGAGGGGGAAAATAGAATATACGAATTCTGTATCTTCTATGCATAATATTCTGAAATATCTTGGGTTCAAATATAGGAGAACCATTGATGGTTGCAAATTTCTGCTTGAAAGAAGCGATATTGTTGCTGGAAGACTAAAATTTCTGCATACAATGCATAACATTAGTACATGATATTCATGGTGTAAAAGTGCTTCATAAATATGCATTCATATCTTCCGTATTTATTAAGTATTTTAATGAAAAAAATTGGTTTAAAGTCCATTACAGACAGTATACAAATATGGCATCATTAAAATAGCAACTATATTCACAAATCGTTGAAATATTACTATTTTGTTTCACTATAGCAAACACCTTCTTTCGTAGAACGCATCTAATATGAATCATTTTGTTTCGTGTGCATATTGTCGCGAGCCGTTATCTATAATCGCGCGGCTTGTTTACACAAAGGAACTGATAGGCAGCTAGCGTTCACAAAGAGCCGGAAAATAACGATAGCGCTGATAAACAAGAGACGGATAGTGTATCACAGAGGTAAAGGACTTGCCGGCATAGATTAAGTTACGCTTCTGGAAGGTAATAGAATTTTCGTTTCCTTACTGTCCGAGAAATCTCTCGAATTTATGAATGAGATATATAAGAGATTGTGACACACCAGCAGACAGTTGTTGTTGTAAAGACATGCAACAAGAGTGTTGTTAAACAGATGAGTAAGCTGTTTGTTATTGTCATCGACCTTGGTGTTGTAGATTGTGATATGTGATGTAATTCTGCTGCTTCACAGTGTGTTTCTATGCAAATAAAGAACATATAGAATTTTGGCAAATTGGACTTTTAATTCTATGAACCCACAAAGTCACAATATGAACAATAGCTATGTAAGCAAACTGTTCTCTATTACAAGGTTTTAAGGTTCAGATTGTGCTATGATCATTGTGTATGTCCTCACACACATGCTAAAATATTAAGCGAATTTCTCTGCCAGCATTGTATCACTGTACATCTCAGCATTTGTATGATACTTGCTAGGTGGAAACAAAGACAAATATACATATCTTCCATCTGTCGCCCGATTGTCATGGAGCTGACAACAGCAAGATGGTAGGATAACCATATTGACTCAACCCATGTTCATTCTTATTTTGTAGCTACTCTAGTGCATCATGAATAGGAAGTTCAACCAAAAATTTGTGAGGTAAACTGTGCACGAGGTATAGATCGTCAACTGTCATCAAGTTGCACTGTTGGTGGAAGATCATGCAGATTGGCTATGGAATACTTCTACAGGGACAGCAGAAACTAAAATGTGTTCTCCAGAAAAATATAGGATATTCCACTTTGTGTAAAATTTAGGATGAACTATTAGGTTCCAGAGAAAATTGTAATGCACAAAAAGGAAGCAGTAGCACTTCCTTTTGGTTTAAATTTTCCCCAATCATATCATGTGATGCAGAGAGAAGTTTTTCCCAACATGTACAGAGCATGTCTGGAGGAGAACAGAAGATTGTTTTCATTTGAAACCTTCTTAATGTATGTTGTTGTTCATGTAACAAGGCATAAGCAGAGACATAATGTAGTATTGTAACAACAAACTAGCTTTTTATTTACTGTGCACATTGTGAATATTATTAAACGTGCAGTATATTCATTGACAGTGTCTGTCATGTGACTATGTTTGATAGATTACCATTGCCCTTGACCTTGGTTGTATAAGTACATGCACGACTGCATGGCACTCAACTTCCTCCCCTATGTTTACCAGACGCAGGTAGCTTATGCTTATAACCCTGTCACTACTAACCTGCTGTATTGTTTTTATGGCTAAACTTCCGGGCCTTAGTCATGAATGAAAGGATGCTTCTATCTCCAGCAGACCATGTCATAACAGTACAGAAATATCAAACTTCCAATTATGTATGAAAAATAAAATGTTTAAAACTTGACGTTTCATCCTCAGCTATGAGGAACTTCAAGATACTGTACTGTCATGAATTCATGACTCTATGACGATTTTTGTTAATGAAGATTTTTTCCCATACGGAAAGGTCTATGGGGTGATTAACGTATTTTATTAGAGATGTTTCCAAATTGATGTCATGTCTAGTATTCAAAAAATGAAAAGCCACTGCTGATTTTTCTGTTTCACCATTTTTAATGTTTCTCATATGTTCTTTAGTTCTGATGTTAATATTTCTTATTGTTTTTCCTATATATTTTGAAACTCCACCACCGGACATCTTTGACAAGTACATCACGCCATCTATTGACAATACGGAGAAGGTAGAAACCACTACAACTTGCACTAGTCGAGTATCAGCTGAGGATAGGAGCAAGAGCTCTTGAAACATGTCCTGTGAATAAACAGTGTGAGTGAAGCAATGTGTCAATATATTCCTGATTCAATTTTGTACTAATTTGTGCTTCACTGTCCCTACGCTTCTTTCAAGTTTATACTTTGAACAATTTAGATGTTAAAATCACACTCTTTGCAGACGATACAAGTATTTTCATTGCAGCAAAGGATGATGATAGCCTTCAGCAAAATATAACACCAGCTATAGTAAATGTATTAAATTGGTTTAAAGTCAATAAGTTGCTTATAAATGAAGAAAAAACAATAGCACTAAATTTTCAGCATAAGGCTTGTAGGAAAATGGAAAACCCTTGCATCAGAATTGGCTCCAGATTGATAAATTTTGAACAGCAAACTAAATTCTTAGGACTATGGGTAGACAAAAATTTAAGTTGGGACAAACATATAGGAAAGTTAGCAGAAAAGCTGAGCCGTGTTTGTTTTGTTTTACATCAGCTGAAGCCTCGAGTAGAATTTACTGCACTCAGAATCTGTTACTTTGCTTACTTTCATTCACTACTATCATATGGACTACCATTGTGGGGGAAATGCTACAAATATTAAGATGATATTTAAGCTACAAAAGAAAGCTTTACGAATTATGGTTGATATTCTAAAAATGGAAAGCTGCAGAAATCATTTCAGAAATTTGAATATCTTAACCCTACCAAGTTTATATATGAAATGGCTATTGATATACATGAAGACTAATATTGCAAACTATGTCACAAATGCTGAAATACACACCCATAACACACATAATAAAGACAAGTTACACACCTATATTCATAAACAAAACTATTTGAGACTTCTGTCAAATACATTGGTTTAAAGCTATACAATCATTTGCCAAATCAATTAAAAAACATATCCTCTATAAATAAGTTTAAGGCAGAGCTACACAATTTCTTTAAAAAAATCAGTTTTGCTCAGTAAATGAATATTTAGAATACAAATCAGGTAAAGAATAAATTAATCGGTTTGTTGTGCATAACTATACTAATGTATTCTATTTCTATTCTTGTTTCATGTGTCCAAGATTGGAAGACTATCAATGAAGAATTGTAACTGACTAAAGCATTAAAATTAAGTGTAATACTAGAGTCAGTGTCTGCATAAATATTGATTTGATTTATTGATTCATCAATTAAAACATGTACATGTTATAAGACATGTCAAATTAAAAATTAAGTACAATATTTACAATTAAGGTAGCTAACTAAATATTTAAACATTTAAAAATTCATCCGCGCTGTAGAAGCTATTGGCTCTAAGGAAGTTTAATAATAATTTCTTAAATTGATGTGATTCAATCTTTTTTATAGATTCAGGTAGCTTATTGTAAAGACGTAAGCCAGCATATGTGAAACTATTTTCATACATCTTTGTTTTGTGTGACTTCACAAATAAATTATTCTTTGTTCTAGTGTTGTGTATATGAATTTCAGAATTTGTTCTGAATAAACTTAGGCTTGCTTTCATATGTACAAGAGTTTCATATATGTATATACTTGGCAAGGTAAGATACCTAATTTACTGAAGTATGGCTTATAACTAGTTGTGCTTGAAAGATCCGCTATGATTCTAATTATTTTCTTTTGGTATCTGAATACTTTTATATTGTCTTTAGAATTTCCCCAAAAAATTATACCATAAGCCAACAAACTGTGAATATATAAAAAGTACACTACTCTCCAAACTTTCAAGCTCGACATGCCTGTAATTGCCCTGATTAAGAAACACATTTTACTAATATATCAAGATTTAATTGTATTGGAACACCACAGTGAAGCGAAATAATTATTAATTTTTAGATGAGTCGTATTTATTACACATCTGCTTCACTTTCGTACCTATTTTGAGGACATGTTTCGCAAATCAACGTTTGCATCCTCATCGTTTCACATAAGAGCCGAAGATGCAAACGATGATTTGCAAAACATGTCCTCAAAATAGGTAAGAAAGTGAAGCAGATGTGTAATAAATACGACTCATCTAAAAATTAATAAACATTTTACTAAGTTTTTTCGTAAATGTCTCTATGTGAGTTTCCCAACTTAAATTTTCATCTAGTATTAGTCCCAGAAATTTGATAGTTTTTACATAATGTATTTGGTCTTGTCAGAGCATTAATTTTGGATACAATTGACTTCCACTCATTTTATTATAGAAGCTTAGGGCTGCTTATTCATAACTGATAAAACCTTATTAAACCACTTCTAGAACTGTAAAAACACTTAAGCTCCACTTACATTTAAAAATTAGGACATGTTTCAAGGACTTCGCGTCCCCATTGTCAGCTGATGTTCAACTGATTCTTCAGGTGACTGCCTCCCTCTCCTGGCGCTGTTCAATGAGTTGAATGATGTCATCTACTGTTGGTATTTCAAAGTACATGGCTCTCTTTTTATCCTCAAAATGTGTATATTTTCCCAAACTGTTAAATCCCAATACTTTTTTGCCCGCACCAAAAGTTTTATGTCTTTGGAAATATTATGATTTTTTTGACCAGAAATGATGGGCTATGGCTGAAGAACTAGTTGAACATCAGCTGACGATGGGGACGTGGAGTCCTTGAAACATGTCCTAATTTTTAAATGTAAGTGGAGCTTAAGTGTTTTTACAGTTCGAGAAGTGGTTTATAAAGGTTTTATTGATGAAGCTCCACTGCTTATAAATACTTCTATTTATAGTTTTATTCATAACTGAGCTAATCTGTTATTGTACTCAACTGTCTTAATGTTTAATTTGCGTAAATTATCTGTAAACTTTATATTGTAAATACCTCATAGATGAATTGTAAATATTGTTAAATACTCTAACTATATTGACAACGCCTATAATTCTGTATGAATTTCTGTGGCTAATAAACATTGTACAGACGCGAGCAAATGTATTCTGATGCATGCAAGACTGACCTACGGGAGGAAGGCGGGTTTCTTATCAGTTAGTTACACCAGGACAGTTCAGTTTCCTTATACCTGACCAGCGAGTTCAGTGCACACATATTTAAGCCTCACTGGAAAATAAAACCAATTTTGCAACATGAAATGTAGGTGGTTTTATACAACTCTCCAGTATCAACTTAGGTATTAATTGATCCTTTTTTAATTATGTTATTTCCTTCTCTTCCTCTCCCTTGCACAAACACACACCTCAACCATTTTAATCTCCCTTTCTTCTTTTTGAATGCATTTCCAATACGCAAAGTAACAGTTTTATCTGAAATGAAATAATTCTACCTTTCATATGTTTAGGATAATTAATATAAAACTTTGTGGTATTTAAAATTAAGTGTATCTTGTTCCGGAAATAAATACAATATTTCCTTTGTTACAGTTCACAAGAAAAGCTTATATGGACATACTACTACAATTAATATAGCCGCCAAATTAAAAAACCTATATATATGGACCTTTAACAACCAACGAAATAAATAATTACTTTGTTTGATAATGACAGTTCAAATACAAAATCATGTTAGCATCATTGACATGTCAGAGGTTTCACGGAGCAGTTCTTTAAATGTCAGTAAAACTGATATGATACATTTCACTTTTAGCCACACGTAGAACCCATCGAACGAGACCGGGCTTGAACTTGCAAGCTTGGGATCAGAATAACAGCACCTAAGTCATCCTGGTCAGCTTTTAGTAGCAGTAGCAATATTATCATTATTATTGCTGGTCGGTGGAGGAGAAAGTCAGTGTTGATCACCATGTAAACCTGACCTTTGCTTTCACAAGACTAAACTAATCGAGTATAGACTTTTGCTCCCCTTGCCTCTCCAACCTCCTCGTCCAGCGGAAAACTTTGTGTACATGCAGTTATTGCAAGCATAACAAAACACATCATAAAAGCCCACATTGCTGAACCTAAAAGAAGTCTTGGTCCAATAGGCCAATCAGTTGTTGCAGATCATGCACTTATATTAGATAAGCATATTATGTTCAAAAAGAAAAGTCCTTGCAACCACCAAACAATACTACCCTGGAATGTTAAGAGATGCCATAGAAACATACAAGCGTCTCAATAATTTCAATAGAGAAGATTTAAGCTAAATCAGGCTTGGACCATTCTTTTACAGTGCCTACGCATTTGGAAACAGTTCATACACATACCCTCCCACCGTCTATCAGTATAAATTACCATCCACCATCATATGAAACTGCTGTCATCTGCCCTTCCTGCCCATCTTCTCTTCTGAGGAAGTCCACAGCTAAGTATGACACGTCAAGCTTTAAAATTTTGTTTGACAAACCCAGAAAATGTTATCATTTGTCTCTTTGCTCTGGACATGGCCTTTTAGCATATAATTGTGGATTATGCATATAATCGATGATATGCCAACCCTAAGGGCACACCAACTAGTATAAAAAATTAGCAATTATCAGATGTAAATACAATACAGCAGAAAATATTGAGCTTAACTCAGCAATCTTCTAACACACTATTGCAAAACTGAAAAATATATGCCAAAGAGCCATCTGAGATACTTTTCAGTTAATAGTGTAGAAAAGCCCCCTTTTCCTGTTTGATCTGCAGCAAAATGAGTATCACAAACTCCTATAACCATCTACCCCCTTAACTGCTAAAATCTGTGTTCCACTGCACCTCTTGGTGAGTTCTTTAGTTTTTGTTTTTGACCATCTCAGCCACATAGTAATGGAATGTATCAAATAAAAATATGTTACATTCACATACAATTTCTATTCCTTTATTTTTATCTCCCGTCTTCTACTTCATGTACTTTGAGGTAAACATTTACAGAAGTAGTTTAATTACACATTTTTTGAAGGTACAGGAGGAATATGATTGTCACATAAAAAGAGGCTCCCTATATGCTGTTCTTTTATAAATTAATTTACATCCTCCAACTAAGTCATATCGCAACATGAATGAAATAGGTGAAATGATGCTCAAATGAGCCCAGAGTCCATAGAGCTTAGAGTTATCTGACATTCATCTTTCAGGATAAGCGAAAACCCTGGGAAAAAAAAGAAACCTTATCCAGATAACTCACCCTGACCGAGATTCAAACTTGGGACCTCTTGAACATGAGGCAGACATCTGTGCTACCAAGGTGGGTAATGCTGGCTTTAAAATTCCCTACTCTTCCCATGACATTACAAGAAACAAAAGTGATTGAACACTTCAAAAACTGTAGCACAAACTTTTGAGAAATTCATATTGTCACTCGGAAAAACTATTTGTAGTCGGTTTATTGACACTTCGTCACTTATGTTTTTATATTATCAAAGGACTAGTTTTAGAAGCCTTTGCCTCCATTTTCCAGTTTTTTTTGTTTTTTTTTCGAGTGAAGGAAAAATCCATTTATGGACTTCCACTGTGTTGGAGGACACAGTGGGGAGTGTGGGCTTCACCTAGGGGGTACTACACCACTAAAAAACCTCCACTGGTTAGGATGATTCATGTTAGTTATATGGGATTTTAGGGTTAGGTTATTGCAGTCCCACATAGCACCTGTGTAATTCAAGTGAGAGATGCGATGCTGCCGCCTGGTGGGCGGGAGCGAGTGGATGTTAAATCCTAGGCAACGGCCATGACTAAAGGCCCTGACCGCGGCTCGCTCTAGGGGGCTCAAGGAAAAGATAAGGGGAAATTGTGGCCCAGGCTGACCTGGTCGTGTCTGATGTGCTGTCTTTTTGGCAGCTGTCACTTACATTCTACATTAAGCTCACATATATATGTATCTGTCGTTAATAATAAAACCTTCTTAAACCACTTCACGAACTGCAAAAACACTTAAGCTCCACTTACATTTAAAAATTAGGACATGTTTCAAGGAACCTGCATCCTCATCGTCAGCTGATGTTCAACTAGTTTTCAGGTGAGCAACTAGTTGACCATCAGCTGACGATGAGGAAGCGGGGTCCTTGAAACATGTCCTAATTTTTAAATGTAAGTGGAGCTTAAGTGTTTTTACAGTTCGAGAAGTGGTTTAAAAAGGTTTTATTGATGAAGCTCCACTGTTTATAAATACTTCTATTTATAGTTTTATTAGGTCATTAATAAGTTTATTTTGGTGTATCACTCCTTGTAATAATTATGGATTTGGATCACTGTCATGATTTTCGTTCCAAAAATGAAATGCTACTTCTGACTTATCTTTTTGTTTCTAAAGTGCTCTTTGACTCTGGTTTATAGATTTCTTTTAGTTTGACCCATGTAGAATTTTTCACAATTTTTACAACTTATTTGGTATATTCCAAATCTGTTAACTACGGGATTTCATCTTTTGTTTTTGAATTTAGCAATTTTGAAATTGAGTGTCCATTAGTAGCTGCCAAGATAATATTTTGTTCCTTAAAGATCTTTTTAAATTTATTAAATGATTGAAGATAAGTGAGCAGTAGCATTTCATTTTTGGAACGAAAATCATGACATTGATCCAAATCCAAAATTATTAAAAGGAGTGATAAACCAAAATAAACTGACAACATGGGAGAACGTATTCATATGGAAAAATAAGGACCGCTTAATGAACTTCGAAATCCCACCAGTAGATAATTTGAAAAAGAAGTTCATAGTTCCAAAACCAGAGAGATGAGAGCAGACAACAGATGCTAGTTGGAGAGAGGTTGAAAATGGAGGCAAAGGCTTCCAAAACCAGTCCCTTGATAAAATAAAAACATAATTGATGAAATGTCAATAAATTGACTACAAATAGTTTTTCCGATTAATTTTGACGTCACTGTTACTAAATTCATCCAATCATGCATATCATATTGTCACACTTACAGCAGGGAGAAGCAAGGTAGCACTCACAACCTTGTATTTTTTTTTTTTTTTTTTTTGAGGGAGGTAATTTACGTCCTCCAACATTTAGTCATATCGGACGATGAATGAAATGGGTGAAATGATGCTCAATGCGTCTGCGGTCCATGGAGCTTAGAGTTACCCGACATTCGTCTTTCAGGATAAGGGAAAACCCGAAAAAAAACTTATCCAGGTAACTCACGCTGACCGAGATTTGAACTTGAGACCTCTTGAAAGTAAGGCAGACATGCTACCATCTATGCACAACCTTGTAAAATGTAGCTGTAACATTATGTCATGCAGTCATTTTAAATGTTTCTAATCATCTACAGCCATATGTTGGAATAAAACGGTACAAGGATTAAATACAACATTAAATAATACCACCTCTTGGCTGTTGATTTACTTTAAATCAATGTGCAAAAGACTAAAATTATGCAATTTGATAAAAATAATAGTATTTTTGAAGTAAAAGCACACAAATTTTTAGGTCTTATTGTTGATTATAAGTTAACATGGTCTGAGCATATCGAACATATATGTGGGAAAATCAGTAAAACAGTATATCTACTGAGATACTTCAGCAATTATACAAATGGTAATATATTGAAACTAATATACTATGGACATTTCCACATATACTCTATGGGGTGGAAATTTAGAGTGCTGCTGCAAAAATGCATATGGATGAATTGCTTATATATCAAAAGAAATTTAACAGAATTATGTTTAACCTAAAAGCAAGGGAACCATAGGAGGAAACCTTTGTTCATAATTACTTACCACCTACAAAGTATATAAGTGAAAGAAGCATAGAGACAGTGAAGCACAAATTAGCATAAAAGTGAATTGAGAAGACATTGACACATTGCTTCACTAACACTGTTTTTCACGGGACATGTTTCAAGAGCTGTTGCTCCCATCATCAGCTGAGTCTCGACTATTGCAGGTTGTAGCAGCTTCCTCTTTCTCCATATTGTCGATAAATGGCATGATGTACTTGTCAAAGATGTCCGGTGGTGGAGTTTCAAAATTCATGACGCTATTACAATTTTTATTAATGAAGATTTTTCTCATATGGAAAGATCTTCCTGTAGGGGAGGGGATCTGTCCCCTTCAGCTGCCGTGGTGCGGGCGCTGAGGACCCCTAGCACTCGTGGTACTTCTGAAGTTACTAGAGGAACCTTGGGCCGAACATTCGAGCCACTCCCTGATTGGGAGTTGTTCGGTATGGGTTGGACTTGAGGAGGCAGTGGTTCCCGATACCAATGGGAGATCGGGTACATTTCCGGTTGGGGTTGAGGGAAGCCATTAATATTCCTGGGTGCTAGACGGCATAGCTAGTACAAGGTGTGCTAGATCACCAGGCGGCCCCACTGAGGTCATATCGGTAGCCTTCCCATTTTGGAGTTGGTGCGCGTAAGTGGCGTATCCACTTCTGTCCCATCTTGAGTCCATAGGACCAGATGGGAGGGCTTGTTAGTCTCTAGGTCTTGCCCTATGGAAAGCCCCACAGAGGTGCCAGGCACCCTTTTGGGACAGCTCACTAACTCCCTGGTAGGAGGCAGCCCGGGTCCTTGGTCCTACGGGTTCAGGACTAATGGGAGTAGAACCTCTGGCGTTAACATGTTAACATATGGAAAGATCTATGGGATGATTAACATGTTTTATATTTCACTGTTTTTAAGAAATTTATCTTCCACCCATCAGTCCATAATAAATTGGAAAAAATCTTCTCAACACACAACATAGTTCTTTCACCTAAAAATAGATTCAGTATCAGGATTTTGTTAAAAGGCCACCAAAAAATTCAATTACTACAAAAGAAAAACCAGGAATCTATGAGATCAAATGTGAAACTTGACCTCAAATATACGAGGGCTGTTCAATAAAGAATGATCACAATATTTTTTTGACAATGTACCTTTACTCATCCTCACAATTTTGATGGTCCTTCTCAAAATAGTCTCCCCTGAATGCGATACATTTGTCCCAGCATTTCTGCCAGTCTTCAAAGACATGCTGGTAACCATTTTTTGAGAGATCCTTCAAAATTGCCTTCGCGAAGGCGTTTCTTCAAGTTAGGGAATAGAAAAAAGTCACATGGGGCTAAAACCAGACTATAGGGAGGGTGAGGGATGCACTTCACGTTGATTTTTGCAAGATATTCAGCAACAACATTGTCAATATGCGGCCGCGCATTATCGTGTTGCAGCATTCAGCCTGCTTCATGGAAATGTGGTTTTTTGCGCCTGATATGGACTTGCAATGTTTTGAGGATATACCTGTAGTATTGTCCAGTTACTGATGTGTGTGCAGGTACAACATGCTGATAAACCATTCCATGAATATCAAAGAATGATATGACCGTAACTTTCTCAGCAGAAGCAACCACTTTTGCTTTTTGGGGGGTTGGCGATGAAGGAGATTTCCACACTAAGCTTTGCTGTTTGCTCTCAGGATCAAAATGATGTAGCCAAGTTTCATCAGCAGTGATTACGTTTGAAAGAAACTCCGGATCTTCCTCTAACATCAACTTTAACTGCATATTACCTCCATTGCAGTGGTAGGCGATACTGAACATGTCTAAACTTGCCTGGTTCTCACAGGCAGGAAGTTGGAGTACCAACAATGAAACTACTACGGCATGTTTCACATTAAGCTAACAGAATATAAAATTGAATTTTAGTGCAAAAAATTACGAGCGTAAAAAAAATTATGATCACTTTTTATTGAACAGCCCTCGTATATAGGAAAAACAAAAGGAAATATTGACATCAGAACTAAAGAACATATAAAAAAACATTAAAAACGGTGAAATAAAAAAATCAGCAGTTGCTTTTCATTTTTTGAATACCATGCATGACATGAACTTGGAGACAGCTTCAATACAATACATTAATCATCCCATAGATCTTTCCAAATGGGAAAAAAATCTTCATTAATAAAAATTGTCAGTGATAAATATTGAAACTTCACCACAAGACATCTTTGACAAGTACATCATGCTATCTATCGACAATACGGAGAAAGCGGAAACCACTACAATTTGCACTAGTCGAGTTCCAGCTGAAGATGAGAGCAACAGCTCTTGAAACATGTCCTATGAAAAACAGTGAGAGTGAAGCCGTGTGTCAATATCTTCTCGATTCACTTTTATACTTACCCCCTACTCTCTCTATGCACTCAGAGAAATAATGTATGTAACAGGTAAGTTCGAACCCATTAAAAACAACCACTTTAGATTAACTAACGGCATCCTAACATCCTGTAAATACAAGAGAATTTTGTACAAGCAGTGCCAGATTTCTAATAATTCACAACTCAAGACTACTTATAAAATTTACTGTAAAGTTTTAAAAGAAGTAATATGCAAAGCAACAATTTAATAAGAATTACATACTTAAATCTAAAAACAGGGGTAGGGCTATATGGAATACTGTCAAAAAGGAAACGGGTAAAACAACTTCAAAAAATAACAGAATAGAGGAGATTTTGATTAATCAAAACATGGCAACAAATAAAAAAAAAAAAAAAAAAAAAAAAATAGCTGAAGCATTTAGTGAACATTTTGTAAAAGTAACACCACCATCGACATCACAGTATACAACACAGCAAACAAACTTAAGTAACCAAACCTTTAATCCCAATACAATCTTTCTCACTCCAGTAACGGAGAAAGAGGTTGATGGTATAATTAAAGGCATAAAAAGCAAAGTATCGTGTGGTCCAGATGGAATCCCAGACTTGATTGTAAAACGGTGCTCGTCTTTGATTGTAGCCCCTATCACAGATATATGTAACTCTTCATTAACAGAGGGGAAATTTCCTAAAATATTTAAATTGGCAAAAATTCATCCAATATATAAGAAAGGTGAAAAGGAAAACTATGGAAATTATAGGCCAGCTTCTCTGCTATCGGCTTTTTCAAAAATTATTGAAAGGGTAATGTTTAAAAGAATAACACAATTCCTAGAATCTAACAAAATATTATATAATGCCCAATTTGGGTTTCAAAAGAAAAAATGTATAAATGATGGGCTGTATTCAATTGTAAAAGCAATTATGAAATGAACGAAATCAGACATATGGCTTAATTTTGGATCTGAGTAAGCCATTTGATATGCTGGACCACGACATTCTACTAAGAAAATTACATCACTATGGAATAAGAGGGCAAGCAGAAAACTGGTTTGATCCTACTTAAAGGAAAGGGAGCAACTGGTGGAAATAGGAATATAAAATCCACACGGAAAAACATAAACAGTATAAAGAATTTGCTACAGTTTTCTAAAAAAGACAAAATTTCAGACAACAGAAAATCTGGTATTTATCAAGTTAACTGTTTAGAATGCGATAAGATCTATATTGGCAGAACCAAGCGTAATTTAGAAACCAGAGCGAAAGAACATTTTAGAAATATTAAATATAGACAGACCGAGAAATCGGCAGTGGCTGATCATTTTTGGTCATATAATCATGAAGTAAATCCAGAAGTTAAATTATTGAAACAATTGAAGGAACCGATAGATTTAATGGTTTGGGAGAAGATATTTATTTTGAAAAATAAGGATCGCGTAATGAATTTTGATATCCCTCCTATAGACATCATCAATAAGTTTGTGTTGTCCCCGGTAGATGGCAGTTAGATAAGGAGCTATCCTTCAAACTCCGGTAGTGGTCAAGGTCAGTCAGTCAGTTAGTGGGTGAGTGTCAAGCTGAGTGGCTGAGGATAAAGCAGATGTTTGCTTTGAAACCGGTCCCAGGATTTAAATAAGATAAGTGAAGTTGTGTTACTAGTGTTTAGTTATTATTAATAATAAACAGAGGAGTTCCTCAAGGCTCTATTCTGGACCCAGTGTTGTTTTTAGTTTACATAAATGATCTTTCCTTGAATTTAAGACATGCAAACACAGTATTATTCGCAGATGACATCAATAAGGTAATTGGTAATAAAAGTTCTGTTGACCTGCAAGTTATGGTAAATGAGACAATGATAGAAATTCAACAGTGGCTTATAAATACAATACAATACAATGTTTATTAGCCACAGGAATTCATACAGAATTATAGGCATTGTCAATATAGTTACAGTATTTAACAACATTTACAGTTCATAGTAGCTAATACAGATAAAACTCTCCATTAACTTTAGTCAAAAAACTCAGTATGGCCCCATCCAGTTTCTCATTAACAACTCCTTTGTAACAGAAACTCAGATTACAAATTTTTTGGGAATATGGATTGATTCCAGTCTAAATTGGGAGCGTCATATAAAGCAATTAGGTGAAAAGCTAAGTCAACTGTGCTACGCATTCTGAATTCTAACAAAGGTACTAAACATTGAGGTATTAAAAACAATATATTTTGGATATGTACAACCTATAATTACATATGGAATTTTTCTGTGGGGGTCTACATCCAAGTCCTCATGTATATATAAGATGCTAAAAAGAATATTAAAAATAATTAAAAAGGTTCCCTTAAGAACAGAAAGCAAGCCAATATTTCAAAAATTTCACATCTTACCTATTCAATGTATTTATATTTATGCAGTTGTTTCTTTTATACATAGGAATAGATCACAATTTACAAGTAATTCAGATTGTCACACATACAATACAAGGAACAGTAAAAATATACATTTAAATCATCATCGCCTCACTCGTTTAGAGTTCATCTCTCACAAAGGAATCATTCTATATAATAAACTCCTAAAGCTAAAAAATTTAAATAATAAAAATTTCAGAAAAGCTGTAAAAAATATCCTACTAAAAATATTGCCACAGACAACAGATGAGTTTCTAAGAAGTAAAATTAAATAATAAAGTAAATATTGATTTTTTTGGTAAAAGTTATAATGTCTCTTACAGTCTAGTTCCTAAAAAATGTAATACATTTAACATTATGTGACCTAAGTTGCATTATTCTTAATTACTATTTGTATTATTATTATTATTATTATTATTATTATTATTATGTTAATTAATACTGCATTACTTTAATCACTATTGTATTATTCATAATTGTATTACTCAGAAGAAATGTATTATTCTTATGGGTACAAATTTGATGAAGTCATGAATAGTGTACATTCCTAAGGTGAATAAAACTTACTTACATTCATAAACATTCCACAAGATGAAACATAGACTATTTTAGGCATAACATGAATAAAAGTATATCTCTAAAAGATGTATATATTTCTGGAATCACGTTTTATAACAAACTACTGCTAGAAATTAAATCTGTGGCTGATATTTCCAAGGAAGTTGAAAATGTATCTAATAAATGTTTATATGATTTGAAGGAATTATGAGAAACAATTGCAATTGTATAATCTGACATGTACAAAACCATATGTACAATAAACTGGATGAAATAAATATTATTCACATTTGGTCTATAATGACCACAGATTAACACCAGATTGTTGTGGGTAGTACCACCACTGCTGACTATAATGCAGCCAACCGCATTATCAAACATGGATGCCAGCCATGTGCACTGGTATAGGCCCTGCCAACTGCTTTTGAAATGTATGGAAGGAAACTGAAAGGAATGTAAGTTTGAAATAAAATCACTAGTGTTTTTAATGGTCTTTTTAAACTGGAAAGAAAGTCATTAAAAAACAGGTGAGTAAAACCAGCAGCAATCCTTTCAGTTTACCTTATACTAGAATACTGAAATTATTAAATTTAATTGATTTAAATCAGAGGTGTCATCGAGTGTAGCTGAGGGTGGCTTCCCTTCTTCAGTTTTTCGCTTAGTGGCGCGGGAGTGCAGGGGAACAGCTGATTGGCATTGGTTATTGCGGTACGTCTACACCCCTTAGTGTTTTAAAACAAATGCAAGTAAGCGGCAGACAGTGAACATGCCCCGTTACAGAGCCCGACATAGAAAAATTAATAGCTAAGGAGAATGAGAACTCCACCTAAATTATGAACTAATAATTATTAACATGTAGCTATAAAAGTATAATTCACAATGGTATTCAATAGACATTATGCACATAAAAATATGAATAAATACTTTAACAACCCGCCACTGAATCTTCCGTACGCTCTTCCTCACCCCAGTATCTATTATGTCACCAGCAAAAGTTAACTTGGAGGGGGAAAGGTAACCACCCTGTTTTCCCTCAATGACACCACTGATTTAAATTGAGAATTACGAGAAAATAAGGTGAGAAAATAGGAAAAGATGTAGTTTGGTATTGTGCAATGTTATTCTTTGTATACAGCAGTTTATTATTCATTTTTCAAAGACTGTAACTTACAGTGACAAACATGACATTGATTTGCATTTTACAATTATGTAACAAAAACAACATTAAGTTCATCTGAACTCATTTTATTTGTCATTAAAATCATAATCCCAATGTTGTTGTTGTTGACTAATGGCACTGGGGATTAGTTGATTTGCATCATTTTCCCCCTGGCTTCCCAATATAAAACCTGTGGGTTCTCACTTTTGAGACCATTACATTCGTCCAAATGGTCTTTGTTCATGATGATATCCTCTTTACAGATAGTGAACTTGGATGTAGGTATGCAGTGTATTTTATAAAAATGTTCTGCAAGACAATCATGGCCAGTTACCATTCTAAATAGGGCCACTGCAGTTTTTCTTGGTAGTTTTTGTATGTCAGTTTTGTCCCCAATGTTCTTATAATCCTTGTCTTTTGGTTTATCTTCTTCATCAAGTCTCTGCTGTCCTACAAAATGTAGCTTAATGTTGTTTAATTTTTTATTCATTTCAATTTGTCTTACAGGTTTTATATTTTGAATTTCACCCTTTTTTGCTAGTTGGTCAGCACATTCATTACCTAAAAGTCCAACATGGGCTGGGATCCATTGCAGGGTGACACGACATGGCCGATTTTGAATCTATTAAGATAACTATGTTTTGCTTTGTGTACGGTCTGTATAGGACATTCTGCAGTGCTGCTTTTATGGCTGTTAATTCTCTGTCATAATGGTTTGAAGTTTCGTCTAGTGTTAGATACTGTGGAAAATGTTTGCAGTATACTCCTGCACCAGCATCTTGTTTGTTAATAAAGGATCCATTTGTATATATTCGGAGCCATTCTTTTTCTGGATATCTCTCATTTTCTGTGGCTATTGCTATTGCTCTCATTTCATCTGGTGAATTATTTTGCTTATGTATTGTAGTATGTAATGGATCATTCTTATAATGTATATCAATATATTCTGTTGGGCTCGTTTCCTGTATTGTTATATTATCCCAATGTTACGCCTTCTCTTTTCACAAATACACAACAGTAAGTGTCGTCTGTTCTTTTGCCTCTGCTGCATGCACCAACTTGTGCTGCTTGTAATTTCTCCAATGCACATGTTTCCCTTTTGCATTGCACTGCTTGCAGACTGATAATTCCCATGGAGCTAGAATGTACAGCACTCTTACAAACTGACTCCCAACGCTGGACTGTACTACTCCGAACTTCTTTGCTCTGGACTGAACTGTCAACTGCTTGAAGCTGGCCTTTGCAGCACATTTAACTAACTTGTGCATATTTATGCATATATTTTACTTTTCAGCAATGATTCGTACAGTTATTTCACTCCGATACTTTAAGAAGAGAAAAGCAGGAGAAAATTTAACTTTTACTGGTTTGCTTGTGCAGGACTGTTAGATATAATTTTCTAAATACATAAAAGATTTGATAGATACAGTGAACATGAAAAATTCAATGCCATGGTTGGGATTTGAACCATGGATCCCCTGATTTCCATCCAGTCGCTCTAACCCATTGAGCTACCATGGCCAACGTGCCATCCTGACATTAAATTCTCCATTTGACTCATATATTTCACCAGTAGACCACTAGGGGCTCTCACATCTGAGATACACCGTTTGTGGCGACTTACTATAAGTACTTGAGTCCCAAGCTTCATCATTTAACTCTTATGAGTCAAATGGAGAATTGAATGTCAGGACGGCACGTTTGGCCATGGTAGCTCAATGGGTTAGAGCGACTGGACGGAAACCAGGAGATCCGTGGTTCAAATCCTGGCCATGGCATTGAATTTTTCATGTTGACCCTATTTATCAACAATCTTAGCCTATATACGGCTAGTGTGAAGAAATGATTAATTTCCATCAATTAACTAACATAAAAGATTGTCAAAAAAATGAGAACATAGCTATCAACAATGAGCTCCTCCTGATATAAAAATATGCTGCTCAACAACTTAAACTTAAATAACACTCAACAATCATGCGGTAAAACTTTAAAGTTCAGTGAAGCTGTTGCATCATAAAACTTGGTATGGTTTGTATTCATGTCGTAAACAAAGCTGTCTGCCATCTGCCGCAACAATATCTCCAAGAATTAAAGTGTAATTTTCAGTTAACTTTCACACTTGTCCTGCTAATCGTAATTTCTGAAGTCTGGGCAGAAAAAATTCCAAAATTGATGACAGCCTGGTTATCCAAAAGCAACGTTGCAGATGATAAAACAGAGGAATACATCAAATTAACCATCCTATGTATTGAACAAAACAGCTTCACGTTCTCCAGCAAGATCTTCCAACAAACACCAGGCTTGGCCAAGGGTAACCCTCTTTCACCATTACTAGCTAATCTGTTCATGAGTAATTTGGAAACACACGTTACTAAAGCATTTTCACATATTTTCAAATGTTGGCATAGATATGTCGACAATGTGTTTGCTATAGTTCCAAGAAGACTAACCAAGGATGCTATAAAGTTACTAAATCCACAAGAAAAATCCATAGCTTTCACCACTGAAGTAAAACAGGATGGAGCGACCTTTTTTAGATTTGAAAATCATTAGAATGCCAACAGGATTATAATTTGGAATATACAGAAAAGCAACACATGTTGACAATTACATTAAATGCAACCCATTTAACCCAGTACAACATCAATATGCAGTATTCCATAGTTTGGTTCACAGATTAATCAACATTCTGCTAACAAAAACAGAATATGAACAGGAGTACACTCACATACACCAGGTTGCCGAATTAAACAACTATAACACAAATTTCATCAAAAAGTTGATCTACAGACACAAAAGAAACAAAAACTTAAATGACATTACTACGTTAAAAAAACTAGAAAACCCAAACACCAGATATGGCAAATTTACATTTCATTCAAAATACTTCAACAAATTTGAAAAGATATTTAAGAACTTCAACATAAAATTAGCCCCTCAGAACAAACACAACATCTGTAACTTACTAAACCACCCTCTAAAAAATAGCACACCAAAAACTCAATCGTCAGGCATTTACCAAATGAGCTGCCAGGATTGTGACAAGATATACATTGGTAAGACCAAAAGGAATCTAGGAACAAGAATGAAAGAACACTTCAGAAATATTAAATTCAAACACATGGACAAGTTGACCGTAGCACAGCACTTTTTGTCTGAGAATCACAACATAAAGAAAGAAATAGAACTGATCAAACAGACAAAAAAACCTCTAGAACTACAGATTTGGGAAAACATATTTAGTATGAAGAAACAGGACCTCTTGATGAATTTTGAAATTCCCGCCGTAGATGACATCATCAAACTTACCAGAATTTTAGATGGCAGCACGACACCAAGCCAGATACAGACATCGGATGCATCATCAGCCAACCACAGACCTGAGGATAGGGAAGTAGTTCCCAGAAACTAGTCTTCATTAAAAAAACTTGTAAGTGGAGAAAAGTATATACAAGATTGACTCATTTGCCTAATTTTAGTAAGAAAGGGAATATTATAATGCTGAAGGAGAAGAGCAGTAAAGCTTATTTGCTTCGACAGTAAATCCCACTCTTAACAACAGATAGAAACACACTACTGTGCGTGTTAAAACATTGTTTTATTTTTGAATTTTCAGAATATTTAAAAAATAATTGAGTTTTTCAAGTTAGTGATTGTTGGTTTTATTTAACTTAGAACCCTAATTATTTTTATACCATTGTTATCGGTCCCTGCAAAACAGAAAAAATAATCGAGATTTAAGTGAAGCAGATGTGTAAAAAATACGACTCATCTAAAATTTAATAAAGAAAAAATAATGTTTGTTTGGGTGAATTTAGTAACAGTGACGTCAACATTAATCGTAAAAACTATTTGTAGCTGGTTTATTGACACTCGTCACTTGCTTCTTTGTATATTATTGTTGCGGCAATGCACATAAAAGGTTCGCGCGTAGGATAACGCCGCTTGTTTACATGAAGATAACAGGCGGACAGTGCCTGCATAAGCAGATAAACATAGCGCAGATAAAGGTCTGCCGAAACAAACTGATATAAATGGAAATTTCTGGACTGATAGAGATTGTTCGGGTTCTGGTTTATTTTCGAATCATCTAGAAATCATCAGTGAGGTATTTAAGAGATTGTGACACGCCACCAGAGTAGAGTTGTGAAGTGTGTAATGGGAGTGAGGAAGCAGAGAACAGCTGAGTGTGTTGTAACGAGAGCTGTTTGTTATTGTCACCGACCTTGGTAGAGTGTGTTGTGATATGTGATGTAATCCTGCTGCTATAGAGTGTATTTCTACACAAATATAGAACATTTAGAATTTCAGAAAATTGGACTTTTAATTCTACGAAGCCACAAAGTCACATTATTGAGGGACTAGTTTCAAAGACTATTGCCTCCATTTTCAACCTCTCTCCAACTAGCATCTGCTGTTGTCTGCTCTCCTCTCTCTGGTGGTGGAACTATGAACTTCTTTGTCAAATTATTTACTGGTGGGATTTCAAAGTTCATTATGAGGTCCTTATTTTTTTCATGTGAATATGTTCTCTCATGTTGTTAGCTTATTTTGGTTTATCACTCCTTTTAAAGGTTTGGGAGGAAAAATGGGAGAAAGTAGAGAAGAGGATAGTAGCTATAAAAATGTTAATGGGCAGGGAAGAGAAGAAGGTAAGAAGTATTGGTGAGTTCTTGCAGAAATTAAAAGAAAAATGGGCCAGAAATGTAAAGAATATAAGAAAGGAAAATGAGGGGGAAGAATGAGACTAATCAAGTAACAAAGAGCATGGAGGTTAAGAGCTACCTGGCAGAGCAGAAGACCAGGGTGTCATGTAAGCCAAGGTAGCAACAAGGTAAAGACAAATAAATGTAGCCTAAAGTTGTAAATTGTAAAATTTTGGAATATGCACAATAAAAATCTAATCTAATCTTATCACTCATTTTAATAAATTTGGATTTGGATCAATGCCATGATATTCATTCTAAAAATGAAATACTACTGCTGACTTTTCTTGTTTCAATCTGATGTTTCTAAACAAGAAACAAGAATAAAAGTCACAGTAGCATTTCATTTTTGGAACGAAAAGCATGACATTGATCCAAATCCAAAATTATTAAAAGGAGTGATAAACCAAAATAAACTAACATGGGAGAACATATTCATACTGAAAAATAAGGACCACATAATGAACTTTGAAATCCCACCAGTAGATAATTTGACAAAGAAGTTCATAGTTCCACCACCAGAGAGAGGAGAGCAAACAGCAACAGATGCTAGTTGGAGAGAGGTTGAAAATGGAGGCTACAGCCTTTGAAACTAGTCTCTCAATAATATAAAAAGGTAAGTGATGAGTGTCAATAAACCAACTACAAATAATGTTTACAATTAAAAAAATATAAATTATACCTTCTACAAACAGCTGCTCATAGAAAGCTCCTATGAGCTCCAAGATCCAAACAACCCAACAGCATTTACTGCAAGTAGAAGTGGAAATGATAGCAATCACAATTTTTTTGTAAAATATTAATTTGCGAAGCATTAGTTTCAGCCAGAATCTCTTTGAATAAGCTAAAGAATGTAGTATTTCGAAATTTCCTGGGAAAATATTCAGAATGAGAAGTTCCTCATGAATCAATTATAAGTAAAAACCACCTTGGCAAAGCTTATGAAGACGTAATTTAATGAAATTAGTTTATCAATTATCCCAACTCCCTCCCCAATATTTTGTAAAAATATTTTCAAATGGAAGCAGTATTATATATGGCCTGTAGTGCCACGAGTTTGATTTAACTAATGATCAACAAACTTTTTTTTTTTTTGTTTTTTACATTTCTTACCCATCAAAAATGACATCCCAAATTACACACATAATCTTTACTAAATTTCAATAAAATAATTATCTTCAGCTTATACATGACATAAGAGAAGATATCAGCAACTAAAACTTATGGTTACCTTGTCTGGGAGATTTAATGCCAATATCTTGTGGATGAAATAACATTCCGAACCAGAAATACATCTCATTGTTTCAAGAGTACTTAATGGAAGTAAATAATTCAATGATTGCCAGGGTTGCTTCTGATGCATTAAATGTTTTGTGGCCTGCTAAGAAAATGAAGAAAAAATCTTGATGTTACAGATGCAACAGTATACTGTTTAAGGTTGTTAAGGCTTTCCACATATTTTATTTTGAGGCAATTCACATGTTATCCACCGGTTGTCAGAGAAAATTCAAGCATATTTTTCGGCAGTAAATGGCTTGATTTCATCCATGAAAAAAAGTGTTTGTGAAGTCGTCACCAAGAGTGAAATTATTTGTTGATATGATGCAAAATACTCGTCTAACCCTAAAGCCAATCCTTACGAGATGGGGAACAAGGATATGTATTACAATTAATAATAATAATAATAATAATAATAATAATAATAATAATAATAATAATATTTATTTGCACTTCCATATCTTACAATCTCAATTACAAGTTTTACAATTCCAATCTAGGCACAAATTTGTCCGCTGCTTATATTACGGGCTCATAGTGGTGTTGGCTCCCTGGCCGTTTACCTCTATCCTAGCCCTTATACGACCTTGACCTAATGTTCTGATTGTGTCTTCCATTTCTCTACCTCTTACTTCATTGCCTTTTTCAACCATTTCTCTTTGACTTTGCCAGCAAATTTCCCCACCTCCCTTATTCTTTTCTCTCTTTTCAACATAAGCATTTTTATTGTTACTACGTAAGCCCCTTTTTCATCCCAGTTCTTATCCCATATTGATTTCCTCCAGTTTTCAATTTCTTTACACTCCACTACATAATGTTCTAAGTTTATTTTCTTTCCACATAGGATGCACTCCTTTGGTGAACCCCCTCTCAAAATGGCTCCTGTCCTTAACCAAGCTAAACCCTCCCTCTCATATCTATCACGTATGTCTATATATGTTTCCCTTCCCCATTCTGTCTTTATTTTCAGGTATACATTTAGTGATTTCTTACTTAACAGATTTCCCCACATCACATGTCTGTCAATATCCTCTATCCTATTCTTAATAATTGTCCAAAAACCTTTTACATTTCTTTCTCTCTCATGCCAGATATCCCCCATCCCTATTTTAGCCAGCGTTCTCTCTAGCTCTGCCCACCAGCTGTTCTTACATGTTGAATTCTTCTGATGTTCTAGACAGATCTTTAATGTATTATCATCATCCTTTTTTATAGAGCTATACCAATATTTTAAACATCTTTCTATAACCACCCCACTCCTGCTAGGTCTTCCAAGTTCCACTCTAGCTACTCCATTTGGCATTGACTTATTCAAACCCAGTATCTCTTTACAGAATTGTTCATATGTGTGTTCAACATGATTTCTTACCTCATTGGCCCCCCACAACTCCACACCATATGTCATTTTTGATTCTACTATTGCTTCATAGATTCTGTCATGCCACTTTACTGACATATCTAGTAATTTATATTTACAGCTCCTTACCCCAGACATCGCTATCTTTCCTTTCACACTTATCTTTCTCCCATGTGCTCCACAGCCTCCATTGTAGCACAGTCTCATCCCTAAATAGTCAAACTCCTTTACCACCTCCACTTTTTGGTCATTCAGATACCATTTTTCATGTTTTCTTAAGTTATTACCCTTCTTAAACACTATTATTTTTGACTTGCTTATATTGATTCTTATCCCCCATTCTTTAGAGCAGCTGCTAATTTCATTTATTGCTCTCTGTAATCCTATCACAGTTAGAGATGTTATTACCAAATCATCTGCAAATAGTAACCCTGGTATTACCTTATTCCTAATAATTGAGCAATGGTTGTTACTTTTTTCAAACCTCTCAATTACATCATCAATGAACAAGTTGAACAATATAGGGCTAAGTTTATAGTCTTGTCTTAATCACATTTTCTGCTCCACTAATTCCGTTATCCCATTCTTATCTACTCTTGTTCTAAACTTTATTCCCTCACAAATTTTTCTAGCCCTATAATAAATTTCTTGCTGATACCTTTCTTTTGTAATTTCCACCATAGTGCTTCTCTCACTATTGTATCAAAAGCTTTTTCAAAATCTACAAAAAACATATACACTCTCCCTCTTTTCCTACTTGTGTATGCGATTAAGTAGGTGCTCGGCATGATGACAAATATGAAGCTGTAAGTATTCCTGCTGCAGCAAGTGCTTACACTGAGAAGTCTCCAAAGTAAATTAGTGCTTATTAAGAGCTACTTTCCTAAAATACCAACTGTAATCACAGGTTTGGAAGAAAAAGGAATGCCTTTATCTTCATGCCCTACACATATACGAAATAGTTGTTGCTGGAGACCTACCAGGAGAGGCAGGAAAGTGTCTCCGTAACACAATTGAGAAAACTGAAGCAAGGAATCCAGGTTTAATATTTCTTTGGGATATGAATAAGATGCTACAAGGTGAATCTGAAAATAACTTAATGCTTATTCTGTAAGTGACAAAGCCTCTCTTTGATACTGTCATGTGGCTTTGTGCGAAGCACAGAGTTCTTTCACTTCATATAAAAACACTAAGTTGCAGAAGAAAATCATTTCTTCCAGAAAACGTTGAAAAATATTGAATTGCTTAGTGCAATAAACATGACTAATGCTAAAATAGACTGAAAGGGAGACTAATAAATATTAATTAATTACTGCCTGTGTTTAAGAGTTTGCTACTTGATTACTTCAAGATAAGAAATGTGATAAAGTTGAAATAAAGTATTTTACTTTAAATGCATATTACACAGTAGTGGCAAACTTTCTTGAAGACTTTCAAGCTATTTGGTGGTACATGAAGATTGCCTGCATTCCTCATATTGTAGTCATGCAGAACAATGTTAGTTATGAAGTTATCTTAATTATCTCCACGATTACTAGTAGCATGACTCTTTATTTGCTTTCAATTGAGCTTTTCATCTATTTGGAGCCCAAGAAATTTTGAACTGAATACTTATAGCGTGATTGTTGTATCGGATTGTCATTTCCATTACCTTCTTATGCTTAGTTTTAAATTCAATATAGTGTGTTTTATAAAAGTTTAATGACAGCAATGTTGATAAGTTTCATAACTGCTGATGTGACTTTTCCAGATATAAGTATACTAGTATCACCTGCAAAGGGCAAAACTATTAATTGCTTGCTAAGATTACATGCCAGTCACATGCAAATATTAAAAATAACAATAGGCCAAGTATGGAATCTTTGGGACACCTTTTGCAAAAACATCTGGCTCCATATCATAATCATTTATCCTGGTTTTCTGGATTCTGTTTGATAAATAAGATACAAACCAATTTAAAGAGATCTCACTGAAACCGCAAAACTGGGATGATGTAAGAATGTTATTTAACTCAATGTACCTTATAAACTGATCGTACACCACTTTTTCCATTACTTAAAAAAATGATTAAGAGCGAAGTCATCACTAACATCAAATCATTAATAATCATTAATAAAAGATTTCTCTAATCTATCACCATGAGCTTGCAAAATAGGTAAAGAATGTAATATTGTGTGAGTTGTTCCAAATGTTGTTTGAGGTGCTAAATTAGTTTCTTTTGAAGTCTAATGTTGTCCAGGATAACAATAATTTGTTGTTCTCTGCAAGTGCACAACTGGCCAACTTAAGAAACAATAAGAAACCATGGGTAAGCTATCTCCATTTTGCATGGGTACAGTTGTTATAATGTGCTTCAACTACATTATTGTGAATTCTGAGTATGTTTGTTAATAACAAAGGACTATTTATATTGTTATTACATATGGGCAGTTCCTTTTGTAATTGATAACACATAAAGAATATTTAAAAGAAAAGAACTTTCTTTGCTTACCTCTGTACCTTGGAAGTGTAGTGTCTGCCTCACATTTAAGAAATCCTGTTATCCAAAGAACTTTTTTTCCCGGTTTTCCCTTATTCTGAGACGACAAGTCGGGTAACTTTAAGATCTGTGGACACCGGACTAAACTGAGTATCTTTTACCCTTTAATTGTCCGATAACCTACAGCATTAAAGGGCCTTAAACTTAAAATATTTAACGCTTGTTCACGCATTGTGGCTTTTCACACATTCCTATCAATATCGCTAGTTGTGTTACGTAGTTGACAATGGTCCAGCGTACTATGCCACACCCTCAATCGTTCAAGATGTAGCCCCTTTAATATAGGATAAGCAGAAAGCGTATTAATAATATGGTATGCTGGGTATGATCCACACTCTCAACTGATCAGATTTAGTGTCTTCAAGTACCCTGCGGGCATTTTCATTATTTATGTGCCCTCTACAATTACTTTACCACTTAAGCATTAAACTTTTAACCATAAAAATGACATTAATTTCTGACATGCAAAAATAACCATATATAAAGTCACAAAAACCATATATAAAGTCACAAAATAACTATATCAAATATGTTACTATAATTCACACGTACTTGTCAACTCCAATACACAAATACTTCTTAGCTATTACACGTAAACCACCACCTACACAAATAACCCT